>JAQQSO010000974.1:0-16338 GCA_028658305.1 Pachyuromys duprasi
TCCTTTTGTTCAGTTTCTCATTGATATGACATTACAATGTTGACTATGTTGATTGTGATATGCTTTTCTTATGGCTTATGATCTTAATTATGTTCTTTCATATGGCTTATAATCCCAGATCATCTTTTGCTTCAATTCACTATTCCTATGAATGTTTTAGTATTGCACTTCTGCACCTATCAATCTCCTTTTTCTTCAGGGAACTATATGTTGTGTCCTCTACTAATTCTTTTCAATTGCCGTGCTTTTGTAAAGTTAGTACTTTTAATATGTAGTGAATATTTTTCGTACATACTGTCTTGCTTGAAAGAATGTATGAAATAATGTTCCGTGAGTGACTGCATTTGCAATAATATTTACCTCATGCATCCTACACAGTACAGTTCACTAACATCAATATGTTCATGCACAGCCCTGTTAGTGGTTTCCTGGGCTACAGTATCAATAAAAGCTAAGGCTTTATTAGACTCATCAGAACACTCTGAATAATAATGTGTTTGGTTTGATATGTGCTCCCTCGGGTAAACCTTTTTGGATTAATCAGTTTAATCATCATTCATGATTGTCTATGTGTCTATGTAGCCTCATAATCACCACTATCATTAACATCCTCATTTATTTTGTGCTTATCATTGCTTTACCATGTTCTACTTCTATAAAAGCTCTACTTATGGCTACATTTCTGTCACATTGCAAAACGTTCATTCTCTGGTGAGAGATTAGCTTAGTGTACAGTTGAGATACCAGGACTGTATCCTAGTACCCTGACCATATAAGCCATTGACAATTGGCGGTGTGCAACATTTCAAGTCCATCTCCATGTGAGTAAGATAAAGGAAACAAACCTGTTAAAATGTTCTTTATCCCTGAGATGTAATGAAAAGAGCTTGCTTTATTCAAAATCTTAGCAGTTAATGTTATTTTATTTACAACAATTCTGTTTCAGGGAACCATTGTTGTTGTAAATTAAAAAAAAGATGTTGAGCTAAGTAATGTTATTTATTATTTACCCTATAATTATTACAACAGTATTATTTAACTCACTGTCACAATCAAATAAAACACAGACATTTGTTAGTTTTTATAGTTGCCTTAAAACACCTTGGGCAGATAATTCCATCTATGCTATTTCAGTAATCTCACCATGTACGTCCCAGCCGACATCCAATGCGATCTGCCTTAACCATCTTCATCTGAGCTATCTTCTATCCATAACCTTATAAATACTTGTTTGCAATTTTAAATATGGGCCTTTCCACTCCAATACTGGAGTTCTTCATCCCAAGCTACATGGTTCCTATTCCAAGCTAACCAGTAGTGACCACATTCCTTCTCTCTTCCATCCATCTGTCTCCTGTGATTCTCTTGAACCCAAAGCCTGGAAAACTTAGCCACTCCTGCCCTATTCTGACCTGCCCAGGTATAGGCTGTTAAATCAGCCAATTAGGTATAATGTCTTAGGCAGGTTTATACAACAAGGATAGGTTTATCCAGGCAGTAACTGGTTCTTGAGGACCAGTAAACAGCCTGCCATCAAATTACAAGCATCATACCAACCTCCAACAAAACAATAAGGGGCAAGGATTCCAAAATATTTTCTGCTCCTCAATGTAAAATTTCTCACACTATTCCCATCTGAATACAGTATGTAGTAGTACTATGCAGTCTGAATCTCTGCTTCCTGCTCAAACAAGTCCTTCCTTCACGCTGGGCTTATTTTTGGTGCTGTGTGCCCTGTTTATGTCACAGAGTTCAGTCGCACATTTCATACTATTTTAATGTTGAATGCTGTCAAGTAGTTTCATTTTGTTCATCTACTGATATTTTCATGAGTTTTTTAAAAATAATTTCTTTATTAATTACACTTTATTCACCTAATTACACTTTATTCACCTTATATAACCCTGTAGTTCCCTCCCTCCTCCCGGCCCAATCCCTCCCTTCCTCCCCCTTATGCACAGTGTCCCTCCTCAAGACCACTGATAGGGGAGGTTTTTTTTTTTTTCCCTTTCTTCTGATCCTAGTCTATTAGGTCTCATCAGGTGTGGCTGCATTCTCTTCCTCTGTGGCATTGTAAGGATGCTCCCCCATCTGGGGGAGGTGATAAAAAAGCAGGCCAATCAGTTCATGTCAGAGACAGTCCCTGTTTCCATTACTATGGAACACACTTGGACAATGAACTGCCATGGGCTACATCTGTGCAGGGGTTCTAGGTTATCTCCATGCATGGAACTTGGTTGGAGTACCAGTCTCAGGAAAGACCCATGTGCTCAGACTATTTTGTTCTGTTCCTCGCCTTGTGGAATTCCTGTCCTCTCCAGATCTTACTATTTCCCACTTCTTTCATGAGATTCCCTACACTCTGCCAAAGTGTTGGCCATAAGTCTCAGCATCTGCTTTGATAGTCTGCAGGGCAAAAGCCTTTCAGAGGTCCACTGTGGCAGGCTCCTGACTTGTTCCCTGTTTTCTCCTTCTTCTGATGTCCATCCTCTTTGTCCTTCTGGATAGGGATTGGGAATTTTAGAAAGAGTCCTCCCTCGTGATTAGTTTCTTTAGGTGTACAGATTTTAGTAGGTTTATCCTATATTATACGTTTCTATGAGTGAGTATATACTATGTGTGTCTTTCTGCTTCTTGGATAGTTCACTCAGTATGATCCTTTCCAGTCCCAAACATTTTCCTGCAAATTTCATGATATTCTTGTTTTTTATCGCTGGGTAATATTGCATTGTGTAGATGTACCACAATTTCTGTATCCATTCCTCATTCTAGGGGCATCTGGGTTGTTTTCCACTTCTGGCTATTACTAATAAAGTTGCTACAAGCTTGATTGAGCAAATGTCCTTATTGTGTACTTGAAACTCTTTTGGATATATTCCTAGGAGTGGTATAGCTGGATCTTTGACTTGCTTGGTTAGAGTCATACTAAGGCACTTTATGTCTTTTGTGGCTATTTTGAAGGGTGTTGATTCCCTAAATTCTATCTCATTCCTTTTGTCTGTTGTATACAGGAAGGCTACTGATATTTTTGAGTTAATTTTGTATGCAGCCACTTTGCTGAAAGTGTTAAAAAGCTGTAGGAGTTCCCTGATAGAATTTTTGGGGTCACTCAGGTATACTATCATATCATCTGCAAGTAGTGAAATTTTGACTTCTTCCTTTCCAAATTGTATCCCCTGGATCTCCTTTAATTGTCTTATTGCTCTAGCAAGAACTTCAAGAACTATGTTGAAGAGATATGGAGAGAGTGGGCAGCCTTGCCTTGTCCCCGATTTCAGTAGGATTAATTTAAGTTTCTCTCCATTTAGTTTAATGTTGGCTATAGGCTTGCTGTATATTGCCTTCACTATGTTTAGGTATGTGCCTTGTATCCTTGATCTCTCCAATAATTTAATCATGAATGGATGTTGGATTTTGTCAAATGTTTTTTCAGCATCTAAGGAGATGATCATGTGGTTTTTCTCCTTCAGTTTGTTTATGTGGTGGATCACATTGATGAATTTCCATATATTGAACCACCCCTTCATCCCTGGAATAAAGCCTAATTGGTCATCATGGGTGATATCTTTGATGTATTGTTACATTCAGTTTGCAAGTATTTTGTTGAGTAATTTTGCATTGATGTTCATAAGGGAGATTGGCCTGAAATTCTCTTTCTTTGTTGGGTCTTTGTGAGGTTTAGGTACCAAGGTGATTGTGGCTTTGTAGAATGAATTTGGTAATGTTCCTTCATTTCTATTTTGTGGAATAGTTTGAAGAGTATTGGTGTTAGCTCTTCTTTGAAAGTCTGGTAGAATTCTGTGCTGAAACCATCTGGCCCTGGGCCTTTTTTGTTCATGGGAGACTTTTAATGATGGCTTCTATTTCCTTAGGGAATATAGAACTATTTAATTTATTTACCTGTTCTTGATTCAGCTTTAGCAACTGGAATTGATCAAGAAAATTGTCCATTTCATTTAGATTTTCCAATTTTGTAGCATATAAGCTTTTGAAGTAAGACCTAACGATTGTTTGGATTTCTTCAATGTCTGTTGTTATTTCCCTCTTTTAATTTCTGATTTTGGTGATTTAGATAGTGTCTTTCTGTCTTTTAAGTTAGTTTTGCTAAGGGTTCATCTATCTTGTTGATTTTTCTCAAAGAACCAGATTTTGGTTTCATTGAGTCATTTAATTGTTTTACTTGTTTCTAACTGATTGATTTCAGCCCTGAGTTTGATTATTTCCACCTGTCTAATCCTCTTTGCTGTGTCTGCTTCTTTTTTTTTCCTAGGGCTTTTAGGTGACCCATTAAGTTGCTTGCATGAGATGTCTCAAATTTCTTCTTGAAGGCACTTAGAGCTATGAACTTTCCTGTTAATACTGCTTTCATTGTGTCCCATAGGTTTGGGTATGTTGTGCTTTAATTTTCATTGAATCCTAGGAAGATTTTAATTTCTTTCTTTATTTCTTCCCAGACCCAGCTGTCATTTAGTTGCAAGTTGTTCAGTTTCCATGTGTGTGTAGGTTTTTTTGTTATTTCTCTTTTTGAGGTTCAATTTTAATCCATGGTGATCATATAGGATACAAGGGAGTATTTCAATCTTCTTTTATCTGTTGAGGCTTGATTTGTGACCAAATATATGATCTGTTTTGGAGAAGGTTACAATGAGGTGCTGAGATGAAGGTAAATCTTTTGTTTTTGGGTGAAAGGTTCTATAGATGTCTGTTAGGTCCATTTAATTCATGACCTCTGTTAGGTCATGTTGTTTCTTTGTTTAATTTCTGTTTTGTTGACCTGTCCTTTGTTGAGAGTGGCATATTGAAGTCTCCCACTATTAATGTGTGGGGATCTTGTGTTGTTTAATTTTATTAATGTTTCTTTTAGAAATGTGGGAGCCCTTGTGTTTGTGACATAGATGTTCAGGATTGTGATATATTCCTGGTGGAACTTTCCCTTGATGGGTATGAAGTGTCCTTCTCCATCCCTTTTGATTAATTAAGGTTGAAATTCTATTTTATTAGATAATAGAATGGCTACTCCTGCTTGCTTCTTGGGTCCATTTTCTTGGAAAAACCGTCTTCTAGCCCTGTACTCTCAGACAATGTTTATCTTTGTGACGTAAGTGTGTTTCTTGTATGCAACAGATTGTTGGGTCTTGTTTACGAATCCATTCTGTTAGTCTGTGTCTTTTTATTGGAGAATTGAGTGAGTTGATGTTGAGAGAGATTAATGACCAGTGGCTGTTAGATCCTTTGATTTTGATCTTGGCTATGGTAGTGTGTTTGTATGCTTAGCTACTTTTTGTTTTGCTGTAGTAACATTATTTATTTCTTCTGTTTTCTTTAAAGGAGTTAGTTTTCTTGGGTTGCATTTTTCCTTCTACTGTCTTCTGTAACACTGGATTTGTGTGTAGGTATTGTTGAAATTTGTTTTGTTGTTGAATATCTTGTTTTCTCCCTCTATGAGGACTAAGAGTTTTCCTGTGTATAGTAGCCTAGGCTGACATCTGTGTTCTCTCTTAGGGTCTGCATGTTATCCGTCCAGGCTCTTCTGGCTTTCATCGTCTCTGTTGAGAAGTCAGGTGTGATTCTGATGCATTTGCCATTATATGTTATTTGGCCTTTTTCCCTTGCAGCTTTTAGATTTTTTTCCTTTGTTCTGTATACTTACTGTTTTTTATTATTATGTGGTGGGAGGATTTTCTTTTCTGGTCCAATTTATTAGGTGTTCTGTAGGCCTCTTGTATTCTTTCAGGTATCTATTTTAATTTGGTGAAATTTCTTCTGTGATTTTCTTGAAAATATTTTCTGGTCCTTGGAGGAGGGAATCTTCTTTTTCCTCTATTCCTATTATTCTTAGGTTTTGACTTTTTATGTTGTCTTGGATTTCTTGGATGGTTTGTGTCAGGAATTTCTTAGATTTATTGTTTTCTTTGAAGGATACATTCATTTCTTCCAGTGTATCTTCCATACCTGATATTCTTTTTTCCATCTTTTGTAGTCTGTTGGTTATGTTTACCTCTGTAGCCTGTTTGTTTTCCTTGGTTCTCCTTCTCCATGATATCCTACGTTTGTGTTTTCTTTAACTTTTCAAATTCTATCTTCAGATCTTGAATTGTTTTGTTGATTTCGTTCACCTGTGTGATTGTATTTTCCTGTTTTTTCTTCAATTCCTTCCCCTGTTTGTCTGAACATTCTGCTGTTTCTTTTATTTCTTTCAGTGATTTAATCATTTCCTTTCTGAAAACCACAAACTGTTTGACTGCATCTTCCTGTATTTCTTTACAGATGGCCATAATCTGTTTTACTATATCTCCCTCTAACTCTTTATGCATTTCATTTGCTTCCTCCATTAACCTCTTTATAGGCATAGATGTACGTCATCTTCTTGAACTTTAGTTATGTTAGGGTGTCCAGGGCTATTTGCTCCTAGGTAAGTGGGTTCTGGGGTTGCCATATTGCTTTGCTTTCTTTTGGTTGTGTACAGGTTAGGTACTTTGCAACCCAGGTGTAGCCCCCTCCCACATTCCCTCCCACTCTCCTTGTCCCTCCCTCAAAGCTAGGGATCACTGGTCAAAACTTGGACGAGTATCTGAGGGCTGCTCTGATGGTTCTCAGGCTTTTGTAGGTCTGAGGTTGCAGCTTTGTGCCCCAGTGCACTAGCAGTAATCAATGCCAGGTGAGCAGGGCACTCATACTTGCAGTAGAAGGCTAGAGCCCAGGGCCTGTGTGAACCCAGAAAGTCTTCTGGAGCTGGGTGTCCTGAGTGATGGACCAGTTGATCCCTCTGCTATGAGGTTTCCTCCTGGCAGGGACACCCAGACTGTGTTTTGGGAACTGCAATTCTTTCTGGGATAGCGAGTAGAACCTGCAGACACAGGTGCGTGTGTGCCTCTGCCTTGCTGGTGATTGGGCACCTGGATGTCTGCCGAAACTGTAACTTTTCCTAAGAACTGGTGAAACCTGGACCTCTTTCATTATTTAGCTGGGAGAGCTGAAGCTGATTGAATCCAACACCGTGGGGTGTCCTCTCACCTGGGAAACACAGGTTGCTGGTGTTTTAGGACCAAGAGTTCTGTCTGTAGAACAGAACTCTCAGTGTGCAGATCCTGCTGTGCTGCTGGTAAGAAAGAGTGTCCTCCTGGTGCCGCCATCTTGGAACCCCATGAGTTTTTTTTTTTTTTAATCATATGATTTAAATACTGCTTTTGCCAACTGGTATTAGAAATTATGTTAACTTATTTGAAATGCTAATTAACATTTCTTACCAGGGGCACATCATACTTTGTTACTTTTATATTTAACTTGCTGATATTTTTGTAAGAAACCTTGCATCTAAGGATATGAGTGGTGATGGTTTTGTTTTTCCCTCCTCATTGCTTTACATGAGCATTAGGGAAATAATGATCTCAAACTGTGTGTAAGGGGTGGGATGTTACTTTCTCTGCTTCTACTTGAGGAGCAACTATAGAGATTGGTAGCATTTCATGATTCAGTCTTAAGGAGAATCAACCATTGAACCCACTGAACCCAATTTTTATCTGTTCTGTAAGATTATTTATTAATGATTTTAGTTATTCAATAGAAACAGACATTTATATAGTTGTTTCAAGTGATAAGTTTGGCAGATTTTGCCTTTTATAGAAGTGACCAATTTTATCTATGTTACCAAATTTGTAGATGTGGGCTTGTGAATATTACTACTACAATACTACTACTGCTGTTATTATTAATACTTCTTAAACATTTACAGGATCTGGAGTTATGTCTTCTCTTTTTTATCTTAGTAATTTATTTCTCTCTTCTTATATTTTCCTATGTTTGTGGGAGGATTAAAATCATCGATTATTTTAATGGATTATTTTTAAGATCTAATTTCCACTTTTGTTGACTCTTGATTTATTTGTATCTCATTTTAGCAATTTCATTTTCTGGTTATTTATTTCTCTTGCTTTGAGTTTTTTTTCTTCTTTGTATTCTAATCTTTTCAGATGGGTTTTACATAACTGATTTTTGGTCTTTCTTCTTTTCTACTATATCCTTCCAATATGGTAAATGCTATAATATATACTGCTATGTCTGCATTTTACAAGTTGCCAAAGTTGAATTTTCTTTTCTACTAGTTTTAAATGATGTTAATTTCCCTTGATATTTTATTTTGTCCCATGTTTTTTAATTATTTAAGCATATGGTTTAGTCACTAAGTATTCAACAATGTTTCAATTATCTTCTTATTAATTTTTAGTTTAATTTCTTTGTGGAATGAGAATAGACATTACATGTTTTCTCTTATTTTAAATTTGCTAAGGTGTATTTTCTAGCCTAGAGTGTTTTCTTACTTAATAAATATTCCATGTGAACATGAGAAGAAAATATAATTTTCTGTTATTGGCTATAGTAAGGTACAGATCTTAATTATATCCATTCGAATACTTCAGAGCATTTGATTTTCTTCTTTAACAAATCAAATTGTAAAACTATTCGTGTTTGTTCTAAAATTGGGGATATATTTTTACAAGTGACCCAATTTCATTTTAAAATAAGGCTTCCCCACTGTGGGAGGCAGAGGCAGGTAGATCTCTATGAGTTCAAGTCCAGCCTTGTCTACAAAGTAAGTCCGGGACACCCAGGACTATACAGAGAAACCCTATCTTGAAAAACCAACCAACCAACCAACAAACAAGTAAATAATGGTTTCCCACTCTGTAGAAAGTACAACTGTGCTGTATTACTTTTCATACCACTGATATTAGGACGCACATATACTCTCACAGAAATATACACAAGTATTTTATTCATATTGTTCTCAATTAAGAGTAAGGAAAATAGGCCAGGCAGTGGTAGTGTATGACTTTAATCCCAGCACAAGTTTTTTCCCCTCCTCTTTATGTACAACAGGGATGATTAAATGCCAGAATTAGCTAACTATTCTTGAAATAATTATTCTGATAGACTCCAGCTGCTTAGGCTCTTATGAAATAGCTTTTCCTGTGTCAGGTTAGTTGATGAGAACAGAATGCTACATCACATTTTCTGACCAATCCTTTTCCTCCCCTCTAACAGAAAACATGTGTATCTTCTGACACTCAGATGTTAAAGATGCAATACACCTTCTGCAGATGTTATTCTGTCTGCCACACATCCCAAACTGGGTCCCTGGTCCCTATAGAATATCTATCTGTCTATCTATCTATCTATCTATCTATCTATCTATCTATCTATCTATCTATCTATCTATCTATAACCCTAACTTCCCTTCCTGCCTTTACTTCTATTTCCTCCATCTTCCCTCCTCTCCCCTCTCTCAACTTCCCCTCCCTTTCTTCTCAGAGAAGGGGAGACCTCCCATGTCTATCAAGCAGGACTGGTGCATCTTCTATTGAGGCTAGACAAGGAGACACAGCAGTCCACTTAGGGGAAAGGATACCAAAGGCAGGCAACAGAGTCAGAGACAGCCCCTGATTCTGCTGTTAGACATCCCATATCAGGATCAAGTTATACTTCTGTTATATGTGTGGAAGTGGTATGTCTAGATCTGTCCCATGGATACTCTTTGGTTGGTGGTTGAGTCTCTGTGAACCCATGTAGATATAGGTCAGTTGCTTTTGTAAGTTTTCCTATGGTGTCCTTGACCTCTATGGCTCTTTCAATCCTTCCTCTTCATCCTCCAGAAGATTCCCCTAGTTCTACCTAATGTTTGGCTATGCGTCTCTATATCTGTTTTCATCAGTTGCTGGGTGAAGCAACTCAGATGGCAGTTATGCTAGGCTGATGTCTGCAATATCAGAATACCTATAGACTATCTAATACCCACATTGTTGCCAATCTGCAGCATCTGCCCAGTTAAAGTTCACATTTCCCTGTCCTGGTGTTACCTCTTGTGGGAACCTCCTTTGTGGAATTTTGTCATGCTAAACTGAAATTTTCTGTTTGTTTTTCTAACCTGTGGGCACTTGCTCACCATCTGGTCTTATTTCTCTTATATATCTAAGAGACATTGGTTTTTCAGTTCATCCTTTTTAACATCTTGAAAATTAATTTTTACACTATTTTTTAATTTAAATTCTTCATAATTACACTTCATTCACTTTGTATCCCCCCTGTAATTCCTTCCTTTTGCTATCCCAATCACTCCCTTCCTCCCCCTTCTGCATGCATGTCCCTCCCAAGGTCCAATGATAGGGGAGGTCTTCTTTTCTTTCCTTCTGATCTTATTCTATCAGGTCTCATCAGGACTGGCTGTATTGTTTTCCTCTATGGGCTGGTAAGGCTGCTCCCCTCTCAGGGGGAGGTGATCAAAGAACAGGCCAGTCAGTTCATGTCAGAGACAGTCCCTGATCCCATTACTATGGAACACACTTGGACAATGAACTGCCATGGGCTACATCTGTGCAGGGATTCTAGGTTATCTCCATGCATGGTACTTGGTTGGAGTACCAGTCTCAGGAAAGACCCCTGTGCTCTGACTTATTGGTTCTGTTTCTCTCCTTGTGGCTCTCCAGATCTTACTATTTCCCACTTCTTTCATAAGATTCCCTGCACTCTGCCCAAAGGTTGTCCATAAGTCTCAGCATCTTCTTTGATAGTCTGCATGACAGAACCTTTCCGAGGCCCTCTGTGGCAGACTTGTTCCCTGTTTTCTCTTTCTTCTGATGTCCATCCTCTTTGCCTTTCTGGATAGGGATTGAGCATTTTAGCCAGAGTCCTCCCTCGTGATTAGTTTCTTTAGGTATACAGATTTTAGTAGGTTTATCCTATATTATATGTCTATATGAGTGAGTATATACCATGTGGAATGTAAACTTGTACAACCACTCTGGAAATCAATCTGGCGCTTCCTCAGACAACTAGGAATAGTGCTTCCTCAAGATCCAGCTATACCACTCCTAGGCATATATCCAAAAGAGACACAATAAGGACATTTGCTCAATCATGTTTGTAGCAGCTTTATTTGTAATAGCAAGAAGCTGGATACAACCCAGATGCCTCTCAACTAAGGAATGGATACAGAAATTGTGGTACATCTACACAATGCAATATTACTCAGCAATAAAAAAACAAGGAAATCATTAAATTTGCAGGCAAATGGTGGGAACTGGAAAGGATCATCCTGAGTGACATATCCCAGAAGCAGAAAGACACACTCAGTTCATCTTTTTCATTATTGTTTGCATAGCCTGACAAATTGAAAGTTCCTTACATGCTTACCAAGAAACTACAAACTTGGTTTACTCCCAGAAATAGAATTATACTTAAAGTGTGTTGACAACTTTCTTAGAAGTAAACTAAATCTTGTTCATAATTACATTTTTGTGCCTGGAGCAGAATGATATTAATGAGTGTTTATATAAGAGGTAAAACCATCTGAATGATCTACCAATATTGTTTTTAAGATTAGAATTCCAGTAGATAACCATTTCTCTGTATGTTTGCAAGACAAATTTTAGCCCTTACACCAGAACTTTATGAAAAAGAATCAAAGATACTTTTAACAAATCAAAATTTGCTTGCATGCCTAAGAGTATTTGTCATACTATTATTACATTACATGATATTGAGACTCAACACTCATATTTTGGTGGTATTTTATACCTGTGTACAAATTGTGCAGATTTATTCTATATGAATATGAAACTACAAACATATTAGTTGAAAATGTTGTGTTTCAAGACGCAGTGACAGGCCTTTTGTTATATCATTCCATTTGTATCACTATTAATAGATAAATTAAGATGTAAACTAAGAATCTGTAAATATTTCAATTAAAATATGTTAACCTACTTTATATATATATATATGCAGATATTTGAAAAATAATGCAACGTATCTCATTGGTTCTTAAGAATGTTGTTTGTGGTATAACGCTTTTATAGGTATGAGTAAATTTTCTTAAGCCTTTATGGCATATATGAATAAAAGATAGTGATCTATGTCACTTTCTAAGATATGGAGCTTAGCATTTCTGTGATAACCAAGCATAATAAAGCCAACACCTAACCTGTAGTGAAGCCTCACTGAACAGTTATATTCACTAAATCTTAAATGTCCCTCTTATGATTTTTATCATCAGCAGAAGTTCAAACCACTTAGAACAATCAAATAGAAACCTACAGATACAATGATTGAAGAGAGAAAATTTCTCATACAACCCCAGGTACTAATTGGGCTTGTTTAGGGCTTGCCTATTATTTTTATTTTTATTTACATTTTGTTTTTTTCCTTTTATTGAAAATGGAATTTTTTCCTCATACAATATATTCTGATTGTAGTTTCTCTCACCTCTTTATCCTCAGTTCTGTGGCACCCCTTCTCTCATTGAAATTCACTCCATTTTTCTCTCTCATTAGAAAACAAATGAGATTCTAAGAGATAATATAAGAATAAAATAATATAAAATATAATTGGATAAAGCAAACATAATGCATCAGAGTTGGAAAAGACAAAAACAGATATAATAAGCCCAAGAGAAGGCTCAAGAACCAGAGACCCACTCACTTGCACACTAAGAAATTCCATGGAAAGACTAAACTGGAAAGCATAATATAACACAGAGGACCTGACACAGTCTATGCAGGCTCTGTGCAAGCTGCCTCAGTCTCTATGAGTTTGTATGAGCATTGAATATGCTGATTTAGAGGGCCTGGTTTTCTTGGTGTCTTCCATCTTCTCTGGCAATTATTATTTTTCCACCTCCTCTTCAGCAGAGTTCCTTGAGTCCTATGAGGAGGGATTAGAGCTGAGTATTTCAAGATATCTCACTCTCTGCATAATGTCTGGCTGGGAGTCTCTGTATTTGTTCCCATCTGCTTCAGGAGGAATCTTCTCTGATGATGGCTTAACAAGGCATTGATCTACAAGTGTAGCAGAATGTCATTAGTAGTCATTTACTGATATATGTGGTATGTGTGTGTTGAAGAGTAGTGTTTGGTTTTACTCTAGCTTCCTTAGCTATTTAGTCTCTGGTTTTGGTTACTCAAGAAGAATCATGTACGGGTCCCATATCATGGAATGGACTTTAAGTCAAATCAGATATTTGTTGGTAACCCCTAATCAAGCTTTGTGTGACCATTGCACTAGCATATTTTGCAGACAGAACAGCATGGTAGATCAAAGGGTTTATGGGTTTTTTTATCTCTTTTAGTAGCCTGCACAGTACTTTGCTTTACTAAATATGCTAGAACATACGGGTGGAAAGTTTATGTTTGCACAAATTTAACTTCTCCACACACAATGAGTTGATGTGTGTGTTGTCCTCAGAAATGGGGCCTTGCTGTCAGTTTGTGCAAACAACCTTTAACAAACAGCCTGGGGTGTTTGGAGATTTCCACTGGACCCTTTGATGACCAACTTAATTGCTTTCAGAATATTTTTTGTTTCTATTAAGTTTATCATGGGACAGAATATATATATATATGTATGTGTATATATATATATATATACACACACACACGTGTGTGTGTGTATTTGACACAAACCCATTTATGTGTATAAATTAGATCCAATTCAAATCTGATCCTCTGAAGACACAGGAATTTCAAATTTTTACCACAGAAATAACAATTTATCAGTTGAGAATTCAAAGAAGAGACATAATTTTCAGCCTCAGATCGTCACTCTGCCTATTAATGACAGTTTTCATTTCTGAAAATAAACTCACTTTCTTTCAGTGTACTTAAAATAATCATATATTTTCAACATCAACATTTATTGAAATACTGAAATAAGATAGACAGAGGAAAGAAAAATAAGATAGTTTACTAGCATGAGAAACATCAAAAAACTTTAAAACTGAAGCATTTTATTTTCCATTATTTGTTATGAAGACAAAGAATTGATACACTTTTAAAGAAAAATTTCATTCATATTTTTATTAAACTAAATGAAATCTCTAATCTACACATACACTCACTTGAACAAAGTACCTTGAAATTTTCAAAGAGTGTTGCACAGACATAAAGAAATTAAGTTGATGTAACTGTGCTGAATGACTAAAGCTACAAGCTGAAATACTTTGCACATGATGTCATTTAGGGATTTGTTTGTTATATAATCCAACCAACATTTTCAAATATATACTGTATAGGTATGCTAAAGTAAAGCAAATACAACTTTATTCTGCATGATTCTTACCTGCCATGACTATTACTTCTACTAGAATTTTAATGTATGACAGTTTTAGAACCCCTTTTATTTTTTGGTTTCAGCTGTAAGGCACACACACAAATATACACATATGCATATACACTTATTTGTATTGTGTATCATTCTAGTTAAATTAAAAAGAATGTTTCATGGAGTCCTTATTAAAAAAACAGAAAACAAAAACAAACAAACAAACAAACCTCTTAGTGTTAGTTGTCTCTCATCCTTCCTTCTTCTGTATCGACTTCCTCTCTATTGCTCAGCTGGAGGCTGCTCCCTGTTCTTCCATTTGTGCTGAACTCTACCACAAAACAGTTTTTTCTTTTTTATTGTTTTTTTAATTTTATTAATTGTACTTTATTCACTATGTATCCCCGCTGCAGTGCCCTACCTCCTCCGCTCCCAACCCTCTCTTCCTTCCCCTTCTCCACTCATGCCCCTTCCCAAGTCCACTGATAGGGAAGGTCTTCCTTTCCTTCCTTCTGATCCTAGGCTATTAGGTCTCATCAGGAGTGGCTGCATTGTCTTTCTCTGTGGCCTGGTAAGGCTGCTGCTCTCTCAGGGGGAGGTGATCAAAGAGCAGGCCAATTAGTTCATGTCAGAGACAGTCCCTGTTCCTCTTACTATGGAACCCACTTGGACAATGAACTGCCATGGGCTACATCTGTGCAGGGGTTCTAGGTTATCTCCATGCATGGTACATGTTTGAAGTATCAGTCTCAGGAAAGAACCCTGTGCTCAGATTTTTTGGTTTTGTAGCTCTCCTTGCGGAGCTCCAGTCCTCTCCAGATCTTACTATTTCCCACTTCTTTCATAAGATTCCCTGCACTCTGCCCAAAGGTTGTCCATAAGTCTCAGCATCTGCTTTGATAGTCTGCAGGGCAGAACCTTTCAGAGGCCCACTGTGGCAGGCTCCTACCTTGTTCTCTGTTTTCTCCTTCTTCTGATGTCCATCCTCTTTGCCTTTCTGGATAGGGATTGACCATTTTAACCAGAGTCCTCCCTCTGGAATAGTTTCTTTAGGTGTACATTTTTAGTAGGTTTAAACTATATTATATGTCTATGTGAGTGATTATATACCGTGTGTGTCTTTCTCCTTTTGGGATAGCTCACTCAGGATGATCTTTTCCAGTTCACATCATTTACCTGAAAATTTCATGATTTCCTTGTTTTTTGTTGCTGAGTAATTTTCCATTGTGTAGATGTACCACAATGTCTGTATCCATTCCTCAGTTGAGTGGCATCTGGGTTGTTTCCAGGTTCTGGCTATTACAAATAAAGCTGCTACAAATATAGTTGAGCAAATGTCCTTATGTGTACTTGAGCCTCTTTTGGATATATGCCTAAGAGTGGTATAGCGGGGTCTTGAGGAATCACTATTCCTAATTGTCTAAGAAAGTGCCAAATTGATTTCCAGAGTGGTTGTACAACTTTGCATTCACACCATCAATGGAGGAGGGTTCCTCTTTCTCCACAACCTCTTCAGCATGTGTTGTCACTAGAGTTTTTGATCTTAGCTATTCTGATGGGTGTAAGGTGATATCTCAGGGTCGTTTTGATTTGCATCTCCCTGAAGGCTAAGGATGTTGAACATTTCTTTAAGTGTTTTTCTGCCATTGCATAATCCTCTACAGTCAGTTCTCATTTTAGCTCGATACCCCATTTTTTAATTGGATTACTTGATTTCTTGCTTTTTAACTTCTTGAGTTCTTTATATATACTGGATATTAGCCCTCTGTCAGTAGGAGGATTGTTAATGATCCTTTCCCAATCTGTAGGCTGTCGTTTCGTTCAGATGACAATATCTTTTGCTTTACAGAAGCTTTTCAGTTTCATGAGGTCCCATTTATTGATTGTTGATCTTAGAGCCTGTGCTGTTGGTGTTCTATTCAAGAAGTAGTCTCCTGTGCCAATGAGGGTCTTCTAGGGTCTTCCCCACTTTTTCTTCTAACCGGTTTAGTGTGTCTGGTCTTTGATCCACTTGGACTTTAGCTTTGTGCAAGGTGATAAATATGGATCTATTTTTATTTTTCTACATACAGATATCCAGTTGGAACAGCACCATTTGTTGAAGATGTTGTCTTTTTTCCATTGAATGGTTTTGGCTTTGTCAAAATTCAAGTTTCCATAGGTGTGTGGGTTCATTTCTGGGTCTTCTATTCAGTCCCATTGATCCACTATTCTGTTTCTATGCCAATACCATGTAGTTTTTATTAC
>JAQQSO010000975.1:0-32764 GCA_028658305.1 Pachyuromys duprasi
ACACAACAAGGACATTTGCTCAACTATGTTCGTAGCTGCTTTATTTGTAATAGCCAGAACCTGGAAACAACCCAGATGTCCCTCAGTTGAGGAATGGATACAGAAATTGTGGTACTTTTACACAATGGAATACTACTCAGCAATTAAAAAGGAGGAAATCATGAAATTCGCAGGCAAATGGTGGGAACTTGAAACTATCATCCTGAGTGAGGTATCCCAAAAGCAGAAAGAAACATATGGTATATACTCACTTATATAAAAGATAGCATCTTAAACAAATGGTGCGGTCCTAACTGGATGTCTACATGTAGAAAATGCAAATAGATCCATATTTATCACCCTGCACAAAACTGAAGTCCAAGTGGACCAAAGACCTCAACATAAAACCAGACACACTAAACCTGTTAGAAGAAAAAGTGGGGGAAAGCCTTGAACTCATTGGTACAGGAGAACTTCCTGAATAGAACACCAACAGCACAGGCTCTAAGATCAACAATGAATAAATGGGACCTCTTAAAACTGAAAAGTTTCTGTAAAGCAAAGGACACTGTCATCAGAACAAAACAACTGACTACAGACTGGGGAAGGATCTTCACCAACCCTACATCTGATAGACGACTAATATCCAGAATAGATAAAGAACTCAAGAAATTAAACACTAACAAACCAAGTAATCAAATTAAAAAATGGGGTACAGAGCTAGTCAGAGAATTTCTAATAGAGGAATGTTGAATGGCAGAGAAACACTTAAAGAAATGCTAAATGTCCTTAGTCATCAGAGAATTGCAAATCAAAATGACTCTGAGATTTCACCTTACACCCACTAGATTGGTCAAGATCAAAAACTTAAGTGACAACACATGCTGGAGAGGATGTCGAGAAAGGGGAACCCTCCTCCATTGCTGGTGGGAATATAAACTTGTACAACCACTTTGGAAATCAGTCTGGCACTTTCTCAGAAAATTGGGAATAGTGCTATCTTGAGATCCCGCTATACCATTCCTAGGTATATATCCAAAATGTGCTCAAGTATACAACAATGACATTTTGCTCAACCATGTTTGTAGCACCTTTATTCATAATAGCTAGAATCTGGAAACAACCCAGATGCCCAACTGAGGAATGGGTACAGAAATTGTGATACAATTGAATACTACTTAGCAATTAAAAACACAGAAATCATGAAATTTGCAGGCAAATGGATGGAACTAGAAAAGATCCTCCTGAGTGAGGTAACCGAGCAGCAGAAAGACACATATGCTATATACTCACTTATAAGTGGATATTAAACATATAATACAGGATAAACATACTAAAATCTATACTCCTAAAGAAGCTAAGCAAGAAAGAGGACCCTAGGGAAGATGCTCAATATTCATTCAGAAGGGCAAAAGGAATAGACATGGGAAGCCACAGAAAACAGAGAATAATACAGGAGCTACTACAGAGGGCCTCTGAAAGACTCTACTGATCAGAGTATGGGAGCGTATGTTGAGATTCAAAGACAAGCTTTGCGCATATTTCAGGGAATATTATGGAAGAAAGGGGAGATAGAAAGACCTGGAGAGGACAGGAATCTCACGAGGAGAGTAACAAAACCAAAACCTGGGCCCAGGGTCTTTGCAGAGACTGATACTCAAACAAGGACGATGCAGGGAGATAATCTAGAACCCATGATCAGATACAGTCCATGGCAGTTCAGTCTCCAAGTGGGTTCCACCACTAGGCTGATTGTTCTGAATGCTCTAAGAAAGCAGACTGAGAAAGCCATCAGGAGCAGTACTGAAGCAACAATCCTGCATGATTTCTCCAGCAGCTCCTGCCCCCAGGTTCATGCCTGGTTTCATTTCCTGCCTTGAATTCCCTCAAAGAATTCAGGATATATAAACCAAATAAGCCCTTTTCTTTCGTTTTTTTTTAACTTATTCACTTTATATTCCTATCATAGCCCCCTCCATTGTCCCCTTCTGGTCAAACCCCTTCCTCCATATCTTTCTTGTAGTCCTCAGAAAGGGAGAGACCTCCTTCCTAACCAACTGGCCACAGACTATCAAGTCTCTTCAGGACAGCCTGCATCATCTTCCTCGGTGGCTTGGCAAAGCCACGCTACCTGGGGGAATTGATTGAGGAGTAGGCAACAGAGTCCATGTCAGAGACAGAGCTTGGTCCCCTTACTGGGAACCCCACATGTAGACTGAGCTTCTCACAATTTGCTTTTACCATGGTGTTTCATGGTAACGCTAAGTAAATGAACCAAAAACCAACAACAACAAAACAAAATTACTGATGTTTGAATGATAGCAAAAGGGAAAAATTGTTAGGCTGACTTATGGATAGTCTTACCTTTTATTTTCTCAAATGAAACTGGATATAAGTCTTGTTCATAACATCTCTCCTACAATTAAACAAAATGAAGTCATTAAAAAAAACAACTATAGAACAAATAGAATTCTAATAAAAGCACTTATTGGATTGAACAAATTGTATTGTTTAGAAAAAGTCAAAATATTACTCTTGATTTTAAAAAAGGTGATATTAGGTTTAATGATTTAATAATATATTTGTAAGCCTTATGTTTTGTTTTGAAATTACATTTCAAATTCCAAAATGTATCTCACTGAACGAATAGTTAAATTTTGAAGTAAATAAATTTAGTGTTGAAGAAAAGCTATAAATTCCAAGTAAGACAATGATGAGAAAATGCTCCATGGGAAAAAATTGAAAAACAGAGAATGGACAAATTAGTCTCAGCAGTCAGGGAAGTAGCTATAGATGCCATCCATTAAATGAGGAATCTTGGGAGTTACAACATTGCTATCAGTTTTATTATCCCATATCTCTGTGAACCATGAACTAGATCAGGTGCTATACAGGAGGAGAATTATGGCAGATAATCACTCTCATTATGTTTAATGTACTTTGACAATTAAATGGCCACGGCGTTTTTCAATGGCTACATTTTCATTGACCTCTTCCATCCCCTCATGTCTCCTTTTGCACTGCCTTGTGAACCAGCTTTCATCTGCTGCTGACTCACCTGGTCTTCCTGGAAAGGTATCCATGGAAACCAAATGCAGAGACAAAGGGAAGCACACAGAGAAACAGATTAACATTGATTTTTAAGTCTGCTGTATTATTTTCTTTAGACTTTAACAAAGATCCAATGTTCCTAGCATGGCAAATACCAAAGGCTTATAAATCTCTTATATGCTGTAATTAAGGTAAAAGCTAGAAATACTATCCCACAATAATATGATAAAGCAAATGTAATGCACAGTCATTTGTCACTTAACACTGAAAACATGGCCCAGAAAACATAATGAGACAATTATGTTTGTGTGGAAAATCACAGGGTGTATTTGTACAAACTTAGACGTAATTCAAAGATGAATTAGGTTGTCACCAGCAGAATAGGACATTCTGTTTTACAGAAAGTCTGTTTTTATAAGTAGAAGTACATTCTCATGAATCCATACACTGTATAGTGTTGTAGATATATAATCCAGTAACAGAAGTGCTTATTACCAAGAATTATTCACCAGATAATACTGTTTATGCTATAATTTTATGTGAATGGCAGTTTAGTGAGCTTGTTTATATTTGCCCTAACACAAATATAACAAGAATAACATTGAATTTAAATGTTGCTAGGTGGTAGGGATTTTCCACAATTTTATTATTATCTTTTTAAATAGCTTATAAATTGATGGTTTTTAGGATTTATTAATTTTTATTTTGTGTGTATGAGTGTTTTGTGCATGTGGTATTTAATATTTAATAATAGTAACAGGCCATGCATAATACTAGCCTATATTGCAAATCTTAAATTTTATTATATTTAATTTTTTAATGCATGGATATGTATTACATGTGTGCATGCATGCCTGAAAACTGTATAAATGTCAGAGGATAACCAACAGGAGTTAGTTCTCTCCTTCCACTCCATGGATCCTGGAAATTGAACTCAGGTTGTCAGGCTAAGTGGCAGGTGCCCTTACATGCTGAATTACTGTGCTGGCTGTGCTTTACGCTTTTGATTTGTGTGTGTGTGGGGGGGGGATTTGTTTGTTTATTTGTTTACTCTGCAGGAAAGAAAAGCAAAGTCAAAGTGTTGTTTTTGAATGTTTTTTCAGTTTCTTGTTATTCCTTTGCCTTTGCCTCTCCTATGTTTTTTATAGTGCTCAAATCTCCCCTGTTTTCAACTTTTCTGAAGTTTCAAATCATCTCAGCTAATAAACACGATTTATGTGTCAATCTGTTTTTCAAGATTACCCTGACATTTCCAGGACAAATTAACTTCTTCATCTAGACCCAATTCATATTATAACTGTACTGATCCTATGGTCGCTTACATGTAATTTTTTTTAATAGTTAAAATGAAAATCTGTTTCATTCATACTTTCTTATTAATTTATTTTTTTGTTATCAGTCACAGGTTAGGTACTTTGCATCCCAACCGTAGCCCCCTCCCTCATTCCCTCCCACCCTCCCCAACCCTCCCTCATCTCCTCCCCGCCCCCTCCAAGTCCACCAACGGGGAAGGACCTCCTCCCCTTCCATCCAACTTTTATTCTCTGTAGTTTTTCACACATTCTTATTACATCATAAGTAAAGGTTGGCTAAATTAATATATTAGTTTGTTAAAATAAGTATAAATATTCTGATTCCTGAGACCCCTAAGTAGAATACAGAACTCCTTCAATGGCACAAAAGTTTATACACAGTCATTTTACTGGCTTGAGGTTCCCCCTCATCTTTATAAAGTGATTTTAGCATTATCCATAATGGACTTCCCATCTAGTTGAAATTCCTGTTTAAAAATACAGAATTAAAAAATAAGACAATTACACTGCATCCATGTGGGTCTGGCCTAAATGTTTATGTTCAACTCTGCTCACCACTGGATTTCAAGTGCTTAGACATTGTTCTAAAATAGTACAGTTGGCATAAGCTTTTGGACAGCCACACAAGGATATCATTTACAAAAAGATATCCATCCTCGTGTTACAAATAGCTGAAGACTCTCAGCTGTGTTCAGCCTCCTACACTGAGCCACTGTGAAAAAAAAATGAAGATGGAATTGGTGACATTAGATGCATAGAACTATGAAGCCCCTGTTGATTGGAAATTTCAACAGATGCAGTAATAAGATAAGCAACAAGATAATATAAAATCTTATTCTAAAACAGACATTATATACAGTTATTTACAATGCTACATCTAAATCTTGAGTTTGATACCAAGCCACTCCTGAGTTATCAGAGATCCACATTTTTATCTCACTTTTCCTGTGTTGTGCATATTGTTTGACCTCTCCATGTCTTGTTAATTTATCACTTCTAGAATAATTGCTTTATGTGATAATTAAAATGCTACTTGTCTCTAACCCACTTACTTCAGAAAAAAAAATACTATTTTCCAGTCTTTCACAAGGCAGGTTTTTTGTTTATCATTGATTCTGAATGATTTCTAGATGTTATTAAATAATACTTCTCTCTCATTGGGTTTCATGAATATTATTTTTATTTACAGGGGTTAAATCGTTGACAAGCCTACGTGTGTATTATTTGTGTATTTATTTAAAACAAATATCCCTTATTTCAATAAAAATATATAAAAATATGAACTAGATCTAACCTTGGATTTTCAAAAGCGAGTAGTGATACAATATACCTTAAAAGCATGTAGTATTTTAAGTAATCAGAAACTAGCTACTTAATTCAAACCATGTAAACTACCATGGATTTCTATGAGTTCCCTTGAAATTTAGAGTCTCAAATTGCTTACCCCTATTCTATTGCATGCTAAAATGACCTAGTCTTGATTTTTCTTTATACTATGTGCTGCCCAAAGCCAGTTCTGGCCACTGAAATGTGATTGATAAATTCTTCTGATGCTTCTTAAAGATGAGAGGACTCTGCATAGAGAATAGTCAGCTTTTTTGAGCTATGCTAAGAATTCTGAATGTTCATTATTTTTTTTTAATTCCAGAAAATAAAAGCATTCAATGGTACACCAAATGGCAAAGAAAATGTTTATCATTAGCTTCTATAAGGAGGAATTATGATGATTCTTTTTATTTCAGTAGTTTAAAAACAATCAGCCACATTATAGAAATGCCAAAAAATACAAGTCAATGAACTTGCTTGTGATAGCAAACCTCCTGAGATATCAGACTTCCTCATTTTGCTCTCACGTTTCTCTGTGTTATTTATAGTGTTTGACCTCTTTGTGTCCTGTGGATTTATCACATATAAAATTATGGCCTTACATGATAAAATGCTACTTGTCTGTTTTAATGCTATATAAAATAAAATATTTAAATTTAATTAATCATAATTTTTATTTATACTAAATTTATATTCACACATATATATGCATATATATTAGATTGAAGCAAAAGTGGATGAGCATTTCCCATTGTAATTCTGCTAATTTCCTACTATAATTCCACTAATTAAAATGTGTGGGGAGGAAGCTCTATGTTAGGATATGTATGTTACATTCAAAAAAGATGTTCCAGAAAGAATTTAAGGCATAAACACTTTAACAAGCATTATTATTATGTATTATTTAAGACAATCCCCAGCCTTATTAATCTACCTTGCCGCATAACCCCATCACACATGAGAATCAAAAACTAGTGGGGGAAAAAAGAGTCAAAGTCATAATGAGCATTAGATACATCTCATAGGTATGTCACTCTTGAGATTAATTATTTTTAAAAAGTTATCTTCTGTGATTCCCTTTGAGAGACATTATAAGTTGATGTAAGTGGTAAGAGAAATTTCTGTAGATGTATTTTCTATATTATGACTTTTCATTTACCTAATTAAAACTAAGGCCCATTATCTGAATTTCAACAAATACACATTATTGCAGAGCACACATGTCATCCGCTGTACAGGAGAGGCAGCGATGGGAGTAAGACAAACTCATGGTCGACGAGAGCAGGACCATATGAGTAATGTTGAGCAAGCTGCTCAGCCTGTCAGTCACCACCTCTAAACTGGGAAACAGGGATGAAGCAGTAGGCACTTATTTCATGGCTTAGCGTTCCAATAAACCAAATACTTGTATTAGAGACTCATTACAATCCTAACTTCATCAAAACCTTAGCCAAATCACAACAAAATTACCATTTTTGTGTTATCTCAATATTTCATGATGGTAGCTTTACCTTATTCTCATCCGTACAGTTATAATTTTTAATAGGCTTACTTTAACAAGGCTCACTTACCTAATTTAATTAACCTCAACATAAATTTTAATCTTACAGTTTTGCTACTAGTAAGTCAATTTGACAGATTCTTAATTTCCATAGTGGTTATCAATGAGAACATTGCCTTTTCTGATATTTGATGAGAATTTTGGGCAAATATCAACAAATGTTCTTCACTCTTTTGTTTTGTTTTGTTTTGTTTTTAGTTAAGTATTTTTATGTATCAGTTTATAAATTGTTAATTTCAACTACAACACAAAATTTTGTCCTCACATAAAATATCCAATTCTAAAATTAATTTATATTACTTTTATTGGATAATATGTTCCAAGGTTTTAAAATTCCATATTTTTATCTGAAGCAAAATTAGTACAAACAATGAGAAATGCTCACCCAATTTTGTTTCACTCTAAAATACGACTATAATTTAATGTATAAATATTTTATGATTGCTTAAATTTAAATGCTTCATTATGTACAGCATTGATTAAGCTAGTTAACGGTGTGCGTCCGTTAATTGAGTCATAAAATTTTCAGATAACTGGACAAATACCATTCCAAGGGTGACAGCGGAAGTGTTATCAATACGGGTGACATTTCAACTAGTGAACTAAATAAAGATTACCCACCCTGTGTGGCTAGCCTCCTCTGCTTAGCTGAAGGCCTAAGCAGAGCAGAAGCACTAAGTGGAAGAGAAGCCTGAGGGTCTGGCTGGCAGAGACTGACCATAGTTCTCATGTACACAAATGGGAATCTACATGTTCGTCTTTTCTTATTCTCAGGCCTTCGCCGTCAAACTCAAATGAGATTATAGTTGTACACCCAGGTTTACAGTGGTAGACACGGTTTTCCTTGTATGGAATGGGCCTAAAATCTAAGCAGATAATGGTTAGCTACTACCACTACAGCAGCCATGCCGCTACGTACCAGTGGACACACAGAGCTTGGCAAGCTGGTATTGTAACATGCAGAGTTTATATCTGGGTGAGGTCACTGATGAATCAGCTCCCCTAGCAGCCCCTATGGTACCTTCTAACCCTGTACATTAACCAAATCCAGTTCCAGGTTGAAATGTCTTTCACCTGTAACCAAGGAGTGTGATGTTCTCACAAACAGGGTCTTACCATTTAGTTCTAAAGAGCCAAAGACAATGGCAATACCTTGTGTTTTTCCTCCATACTCTGGGGCCTCCTTGATCAGTAACTCATAGAAAGGCACTGCCCACCTGCACTGAAATTTCATCTCCACAACCTTGACTCCTAGAATTGGCACCGTCTACCCATTTAAAGATCCTCTGTACAAATTCTTTTTAATGAAGTATATGCTAATATGTTTCAATGTCCTATTCTTACATCCTTAGTTCTTAACATCTTAGTTCTCTTCCCATTTGTCTTTCTCTTTTTCATCTCTTTACATTTTCCCTGTTGAAATGTCACCAGTCCCCAGGGCTCCCCTTTGGTTTTCAGCTCCCCACCCTCTCAGCTTCCCAACTATCATAACTGTCTTCTTTTTTTATTTATTTTTTATTTTTTAATGATTCTTTTTTTATAAATTTATTTATTTTTATATCAATCACAGGTTAGGTTTTTTGCATCCCATGCATAGCCCCCTCCCTCATTCCCTCCCACCCTCCCCAACCCTCCCTGATCTCCTCCCCGCCCCCTCCAAGTCCACCAACAGGGGGGGATCTCCTCCCCTTCCATCTGATCCCAGCTCATCCTGTCCCCTCAGGGCTGGCTGCAATGTCCTTCCCTGGGATCTAGCCAGGCTGTTACTCCCTGGCATGTATAGGGGAGGGTCAAAGAGTCAGCCATCAAGTTCAAGACTAAAAAGGTCCCTGTTTCCCTTACTAGGGTCTTCAGGTCACCAATGAGTTATCATGGGCCACATCTGAGCGGGGGTTCTAGGCCATATCCATATATGGTCCTTGGTTGGAGAAACTGTCTCATATAAGACCCCTATGCCCTGCTCATTTTGATCTTTGTGGAGCTCTTGTTCTCTCCAAGTCTTACTAACTTCCCCTATTTTTATTATTACTTCCCGCCCTCTGCCAAGGGCTTAATTGTGAGTCTTAATATCTGCTTTGATACAATGCTATACTGATTCTTTCATAGGTCCTCTTTGGTATGCTCCTGTCCTGTTGCTTGTTTTCTCCTCCATTCAATGTCCCTCCTATTAGTTCATCTAAATGAGCATTGATCATACCAACCTGGGTCCTCCTTCTTGTATATCTTCCCTAGGTGTGTATATTTCAGCATGACCTTCCTATCCTAGAGCATAACTGTCTTCTTACTACTTTCCCTTATTATCTTCCTGGTCCTGCTACATCCCAAGCTCAATCTAATCAGAGATATATAGTTTGAAGCAATGCTACTTATTTAAGAGAACACATGCAGTAATTTTGTTCTGGGCCTAGATTACCTCACTCAGTACATTTTTTCATATCAATACATTTACCTGAATTTTTCATAATTTAATTTCTTTTAATTCTTAATATAATCCTTACTATGTAAATTTACCACATTTTGATCAAGTTTTTTGTTTAATGACCATGTGAATTATTCAGTTTCTTAGTTACAGTGACTATGGCTATGCATGTATCTTCATTATAGAGTATAAACTCCTCTGGGTATATGTCCAAGAGTGGTAGAGTTGGATCATATAGCACATTTAGTTTTTGCTTTTTGAGACTCCTCTTCACTGTTTTCCATTGTGAGTAAATAAATTTATGCCCCAGTAAGCTCTCTATATAGGTTCCCTTTATGCCAAATACTAACCAGCATTAATTACCATTTGTTTTCTTGATTAAAGATCATTCTCATCAAGGTAAGGTGGAATCACAAAGTAGATTTGATTTCCATTTCTTGGATGGATGTTAAGCACATTTTAAAGTGTTTATTCGCCACATGAGCTCCTTTGTTGTCAGAACACTGTTCAATTCCATAATCAGTTTTCATACTTATGGTTCCTCTCTAAGAAACATTCTTTGAGAATATTGGCATATATTTTGATCATGTTCATCATTTTCTTCCATCTCCCCCCCTGATGTATACCCATATCTCCATATGGCAAACTTCATGTCCTTCTTTTTTTTATCACCAATCAAGCCTAATTTAGACAGCACAGTTAAGTATTAAGAATTTATTATACAGTATTTGCTTTCTTAGTGTCCATATTTTTTATTCCTTGTATATTCTAGATATTGATACACAGCTGACAAATATTTTCTCCCATTCTGCTTCTCCTGGTCTTTGTCTTTATGCTGCACCTAGCATTGTCCAAATGTACAAAGATATGGACCCAACCCCTAGGGCATAGAAAATCTATCAGTGCTCTCACATTCAAAATACAATGATTCTCCCTGCCCCATGAGCTATCAACTACCAATAGCTCTTCAGTAAGGAGTGGACCTGAAGGGTACCTTCCAAGTTTATGCTAAATTTTGGCTGTCTTTGTTTTGTGCAAATCAACACAGCAGCTGTGATGTCATGAATGTGATAGCCTTGTCGTGTCCAAAAGACTAAATTTCACAGCAGTCCTCTATATCCTCCGGCTCTTACATTCTTTTACCTCTTCATTTGTGATGCTTCCTAATCATTGTTGGTATTAGGGTAGGTTAGAAACATTTACCTCTATAAGAAGACTCAGTCTCTTATTCTCAGTCCTTTGACAATTTGTTTAATTTTGCATTGAATTCTGTTCCCTGAAAGAAAAAAAAAAGCTTCTATGACCCATGTAGAGAGTAACCCAGATGAATGCATAGAAACATAAATATTAAGAAGACAGATTGGCAATATGACCTTTTAAGAAAACAACAATAGCAGATTTTATTTAAAGACCCATGGCTTCCGAAGCCATAGTCTTTTCATCAGGAAGTCCAGATAAAAAATTTCTTCCTCTATAGCAGGTCCCTAAACCAATCAGAAAGAGGTCAGTTAGCATAGTGCTCTGAATGAGAAGTATCTTGCATATACTATGTATTTGAATACTTACTTACCTGTTTGGTGGCTTTGTTTTGGGAGATTAGGAAACATTTGGGTTGTGGAACCTTGCTGAAGAAGTATGTCACTAGGAGGGGTTTTTTGAGAATTCATAGCTTTGCCTAATTTCCATTTCATTATTTCTGTTTTCTGGGTATTGTTGAAGATGTGATCTCTCAACTTTCGGCTCCTTCTGTCATGTCTATTGCTTGCTGGTGTGTCTCTCTGCCATAACAAATTCATTCCTCTGGAATCATAAGCCAAAATAAGCTCCTTTTTCTGTAAATTGCTGTCAGGCATGGTGTTTTATCACCAAAAAAAAGGTAATTAACACAGATGGTGGCAACAAAAGAATAGGTTATAGCTATGAAGAACATACTCATGTTTTGGGTTTTTTTTGTTGTTGTTGTTGTTTTTATGTAGGAAAGTGAAGCACCTCAAAATGCTGGACTAGAAAAGTATTTGAATGTTATAAGAAGAAAATAACAAACTGTTCTAATAAAACTCTGGAAGACAGTAGTGCTGAGAATAATGGAGAGAATAGAGGGCCATGAGGGCCAGAGGCAGGGGCAGGCACAGGGGTTACTGCTTAGAATTTTTAGCAAGATCTACAATGAACAAAAGTGGGACAAAGGAAACTATAAATTGTACAGTTTGGAGAGAAAAAGAGCAGTAAATTCAGTACTGTAATGAAGGCTATACTGAAAGAGAAACTGTAATTGTTAAGGAGATTAGTACCTTTACTGACTCCTGCTCTTCAAAGGAACCATGGAAATGTGCTCCCAAAGCAAACCCCCACCCAGATAATCTTCCAATTTAACAAAGAAGAAAGCCTAAAAGATTGTTTGGTCCTGGAAAGCAACTGCTCTAAGATATGAAAGTTGCTGATAATATTGTTCAAAGGAGTGAAGATCTATCTCAAGGTGGCAGCTGAATTTATCATTTTGTCCTCATAATAATGGCTTTAAGGACACAAAAAATACAATAATGAGTGGTAGAGTGAGGGAGTCTTCATCTCTTCCTCTACTGTGTCACAGAGCTACTGAGGACAGTAGATGACAGGGTTGCAGTGGCTTCAATAAGAAGTCCCTGACAGGATATTCTGTGAAGCTATGAAAACAAAACCTGGGTTGTGGTAGGAGCCCCAAAATCCATGAGTCATCAACCAATTAGAGTCCCATACAGGGAGCTGAACAGCTCAAATGGTAAATGTATGTTGCAGGCAAAACTGAAGAAGTAAAACAATCTAAGCCTTTTGAAACTGAAGTCTCTGAGAAGAGACACGGAACTTTAGTATTTACCTTGTTGGTTTCTGTTTTATTTTGATCCAATATTTCCATACAATGTTCCTATTTCTCCTTTAGAGATAGGAAGTGTATAGTCTGTGCTATTTATGTTGGAAGTATAAGATTTGATTTGTGATTTTTATAGTGGATGAGAGGTAAGAGCTTGCCTTGAGTCTTAAAAGAAACTTTGGATCTTGAAACTGTTGAAATTATGAAAGTCAATGGGGACTTTTAAAGGTGAGCTGAGTGCGCTTGTCATTGTTGTATGGTCATGAGGCTTTGGAAGACAGGGAATGGAATGTAGTGTCTTAAATGAGAAATGTCCCCCATAGGCTTACATATTTAAACACTTGGTTTCCTGTTGATGGCGCTGACTGGGGAGGTTTGAACCCTTTAGAATGTGGATACGAATGTTACTGGGGGACAGACTCCTTGCCTCATTTCCATTTCACTCTCTCTGATTTCTAAGTATGACTGAAAATGAGATTTTCACGTTTTCAGCTTCTTGCTCCTGCTGCCAGACTTTCCACTTGTCGTGTGTTTCCCTGCCATAATGGACTCTTATCCTGCTGTAGACATAAGGCAATAGAAACACTTCCCTAAGTCAGTTTTGGTAATGGTACTTTATCACCACAACAAGAAATAACTAATGCAGTTATCTCATAATAGTCAGGCTGTGTTTTCACCAATGAGCACCTCCCAAGAATATTTCTATATTGCCTTAGCTCACTCCAGAGCTCATTCTTAAAGAATGTCTATGTGTTCTGAAGGATTTTCAGATCCTATATCTGAGATTAATACCTGACAAAGGAAGTTATTTTCAGTTCATACACACATAGAAGAGTTTAAAATGCCATGTAACTATCACTCCAAGGTACACTCACTAGAAAATCTGGGGAAGTAGAACAGCTTGAGAATTATTCTAGATCATCTCTCATCAGATTCCCGATGGGATTGAGACCCAGTTTCCCACAGTGTTCAGCCACAGATATTTGCTTAATTGAGTATTTGAACCTATATACTTTACCGTTCTCTTACACTGCTTCCCAGGAGAATCTTCCAAATGAATTGCCTATACCTAGATTCCATGTCAGCTTAAGTTACTGGAGAATCTAAATGATTCCCTTTTTTTCCCTAATTAAAGCAATTCAGTAAGAAGAGGTTGGAGGTCATCTTTTATTGTCTTATCTGATCACAGGAAAAGCTGTGCGCTCATCAATAATAACTCATCAAAATAATATAGAAATTCCAAAAGAAGAGTCCTTAGATTTTAAGAATTTGTGTTTGTTTATTTATGAGCAAATTGAACAAATACTGATACAGTCACATAGCAGGATACTCTACAGAGACAAAGTTGGCATACAATTATCTTGGGCTACCATATTTTGGTGCTAGAAAATAATTCCAGATACATACAACCATACAGAAATACAAAAAGGAACAATAAATCAAAGAAACTATAACAAAGAAAGAAATTTTCAGTAAAATCAAATAAAAGTCTTGTAATATAATATTTATGGACACAAACATATGGTAAAATTAGAGAGAGAGAATCATATTCCAGGAGGTATAAAGGATATGAGATCAGACTAGTTCTGGTGGGAAATTCACTATGTTTTCCTTTTGTAGGTAGATAACTACATGTTATCATAGTTCTTTATAATTAACATAGTTTTCATTGACATTATTTTTAGTTTTTTTAGAACCTGAAAAAGAAATATTGTTTAGAAAGATCTCCATCAGGATAGTGGCTTTTTTCTACAGAGACAGCTCTGTGGACATGAGAGCTTCCAGCAAGTTTCAGGCAGCAAGATTAAGAGAAGTTCAGTTGCTTAAAGAGGCAATCATTTTGAAAACAAAAACCAAAAAACATTCCTCCAGTATAAGAACCAGAGGCTGAGTTGTATAAGAGCCTAGAAAACAGAAAGCATAATAGATTTTATCTTCCTGCAAAAGATACTACCTTTTATATGGCAAACAGCCAGGAGCAGTAGTGCATGCCTGTAATCCCAGCACTTGAGGAGCTAGAGGCAAGTTAACTTCTGTGAGTTGGAGGCTAGCCTGGTCTACAAAGCCAGTCCAGGAGGACCAAGGCTACAGAGAGAAACCCTGTCTCAAAAAAAAAAAAAAAAGTGCCAATTCAACACTAACAGTCCAAAGGAAACAAAAGCATGTTGGTTCTTCATGCATAAAATTTCTTTGCCATTATTAACATGCAGCATGCAAATAATTTAAGTGTTCAATCAGCAACTTCCTTTCTGGGAAACTATTTCCTATCCCCTTCCCTAAAGGGATAGCGGGAAGCTGTTCTTTTGGCTTTATTTCCTACCCAGGTCATGATATTTTCTTGTACTCTCTGTTAGTTGCATGCCTGCTTTTATTTTTTAACCTGAAGCTTTTCACTCCCAGCAAGAAGTTTTAGAATCTTCACCTCTGCATCCTCAGAGTTATTAGTTAAATGAAATTCAAATGACTGGAAATGAAAAGTGAGCAGGACTCCATGTTTTCATTCTGGTGTATTATGTTGCCTCTCTCAAAACCTATAGCCAGGAAATGAGGAAAGGGAAGAGTAGACATGCACAAAACATGAAATAATTTGACACATCTCCATATTCCTCTTTAAAACTTTATTTTAAAAGTATGTGTGTGAATATTTGTGTGTCTTGGGATATGTGTACCTGAGAGCAGGTTCCCTTAGAGGGAACCCAGAGTCATTGAATTTCCCTAGAGCTGGGGATGCCAGAGGGTATAATCTACCTGATGTAGACGTCCAGTGCTGAATGGCTCCTAAATGAATCCTCTTCAAGGGCAATCTATGTAAACTGCTGAGCCATTTCACCAGCTCTTCCAGATTCTTATCTCTCTCTCTCTCTCTCTCTCTCTCTCTCTCTCTCTCTCTCTCTCTCTCTCTCTCTCTCTCTCTCTCTCTCTCTCTCTCTCTCTCTCTGTCTCTCCTTTTCGTTTTATTTAAACTGACAAACAAGGGAAAAACAACAAAAAGAAAAAATTGGGGACATAAAGAATATTGTGGGGGTGTAAATGTTTGTTATCTTCCAGCAATACCCTTTCAGCTCAGTTCAGTGGTTGGAGAAAGAAAGGTCAAAAGTTACTTGGATGCACTCATTTAGCAAGCAAAACAGAAAAAGGAAGTCTGATCTCCATGATGCTTTCTGCCTTTTTTTCTATTGTCTTCTTCCCTGTGCTGTTTATTTCCTTATTAATTTACTGTATCATTCATGCAGCAAACTTAATAGCAACTATATTCTGCAAGCAAGTATCTTTCTATATTAAGTAAAAAAATAAAAACTTGGTGGATTAAAACAGCATGTCTTGGACAGCATATTTTAAAAAAAATCAAGTAATGCACAAAAGTAACGCAGAGCTGAACACTTTCAGTAACCAGAGAGGTCGAGGACACCATTCAACAATAGGTCACATCCATCATTGTTCCTGATTGCACTGAGCAAGGCTAATATGGTCCCAGTTTTCTAACATTCTATTCCTCTCCATTGAGTCTCGCTACATTTCCCTCTTCTCATCCATGAGCCCAATGCTCAAAATCAATACCATTTCTAGGCCTCAACTAAACTGCCATGTTTTGCTAAGTCAGCCTAGCATGCTGGTACCTCTGCTTCAGCCAATCTCATCTTCAGGACTTGACCAAAAGCTTTTCTCTACATAGAACTCTTTATAAATAACAAGATGCTGTTTGGAGTTACAAAAATGTGCTTCTTTTCAATAGCTAGATAGATTGTAGGATGGCTTATCTAATGCAGACATTTGAGGAAGAGATACTTACATCTAAAATGAAAAGTCACTACACAAAAAGTGGAAAGAAAAGGATGAGGAGTGAAAAGGATATGCAAAATTAAGATGAACAAACATGGAACAGAGTGGGGAGGGGAAATGGGAGAGTTTGGAAGGGAGAAATTTTGTAATTAAATAACAATCTCAAAAACAAACAACATCAAAAATATGGAGAAGCAGAAAGCATAGGGTGTTCTCCTTGCCAAGTGGAAAACCCTTCCTCCTTTACCAATAGTGTAATATCCACGAGAGCGTACAGTTTCTAGTCACAAAACCTGGTATTTTGGTAGCATTTCTTCCCTAGCTATCCTTATAAAAGTCATTTCAGCCCCTTGCCTCATAGTCCATAACATAATAAAATTAGAATAATTTATGAAAACCAAATAAGAATCTTATACTTCCCATGATGTTCGCATAAAGTATTCCTGACTGCTCTTCCTTTACAACTGCTCAGGAAGGAAGCCAGGGTTATGTAGGATCTTCCACAGTGACGATTTCACCTCTTTATTCCTGAGACTGTAGATCAATGGGTTCAACATAGGGGTGACCAGATTATTTAAGACCTGAACAGTTGCATCCAGCCAAGGGCTTGGGGTTGGCCTTAAGTATATGAGGACCACTGGCATGTAGAAAAGCAAGATGGCAGTAAGGTGGGCACTGCAGGTGGAGAAGGCTCTCCGCCGGCCCTCAGCAGAGCGGATCTGCAGAATAGAACATACGATGCAGCTATAGGAGGTGAGAATGAGAACGAAGCAACTGAGAGGCATCAGGCCCACGCTGATGAACCCCACCATCTCCAGAACTGATGTGTCTGCACAAGCCAGCTTTAGCATCACAGGGATATCACAGAAGTAGTAGTCCACCTCATTGGGGCCACAGTAGGGCAACTGGAATGTGAGTGTAGTTAAAAAAGTAGCCTGGATGCAGCCAAAAAATGATGTCCCCATGGCCAGGATGGCACATACTCTGTGGCTCATAATTACTGAGTAGCGTAGAGGGTAGCATATGGCAACAAAGCGGTCATAGGCCATCACGGTGTACAGGAAACATTCAGTACAACCCAGAAAATGGTAGAAGAAGAGCTGGCACACACAGCCTGCGTAGGAGATGGCTCCGCTGTGACCTGATAGGTAGAACAACATTTTGGGAGAGCTCACAGAAGGGAAAAATATGTCGAAAATAGACAGCTTACAAAGGAAGAAGTACATGGGCGTGTGAAGCCGACTGGAGGAGACAATCGCCAGTAAGATCAATAAGTTTCCCATCAGGGTGAAGATGTAAAAAGATAAAAACAGGACAAAGAGCATGGTCTCCAGACCCTCTGTGTTTGGGATGCCGAGCAGGATAAACTGAGTCACTGCGGAGAGATTCCTCATAGCTTTGAGAATAACTGACTTGGAAAAAACTTAAACTCACCAGTCTGAACACCAGTATCAGATTACTAAACATTTGCTGAAAGCTTTGAGTTGTTTAACATGGGCAATGACAGGCAGAGGTCTGCCTCAAGTACATATATCAAATGCTACCATTGCTTCCTTCAAGGTAAGTCTATTTACTTCTCAGAAAAAAATACTCTCTGTAGGAAAACGATCACCTTTGTCAAGAGCAGCAATGTAGAGATCTATTAAAAACATTTTTAGGTTATAAATATTCTCCTATGGCATTTGCTTTGAGCATTATTTATATTTTGAACTCTTGTGATATCATTAAGTAACATCTCACTATGCATTTCCTTCAGCAAAATAACAGAAAAGGATTGTATTATAAATCGTGACAATCAATGCCAAAATCACTTTAGTTCTTATTAGATTTACTAGTGAAAATAATTCATACAACACCTTATAGACACTTGTAAAATGAAATTCACAATTACTTTAACAGAATTGACAACAGCAAACATACCCTGGACTACAATACAGTTATGTAAAAGCGGTAAGAGTACCAAGCAAAAATGTAAATTCTAATTAAAATCTCTCATTATTTTACAAATCTGAAGACTTCTTCTGTAAGTGCCTTAAGTTGGTGTTCTTATTTTCAAATTTTGTATGTATAAACATTTATTAAATAACATTATTAAATCAAATCTCTTTAGAATTGAGAGTGCCCAGGTCCGTCACAGCTGTGCCTCTGGACATTCTGGACCTTTTATCCTAAGAGGAGAGAAACAATTCAGAAATAGTAGCTAAAAAAAAAAATCAAATGCACTTTACCGTGATACAGTGACATAAAAATGAACCACATAGAAGTTGAACAAAGTCAAGAAACACCATCACTGGGTTGAATGATCTAAGTGAAATACATAATGTCTGGGTTTGAGGGGGCTTCACCTAGTGTCAATGATATTAACAATGATACAAACAGTATGCTTACCTTCCTTCCTTTCTTTATTTCTTTTTTTAAACCTTTCTTTACACACAAACTAACGAAAACTTATTTTGTTCCAAAGATAGGCACATCATTTAAAAAATATAAATTTAATAACATGTTTATGAAAGTAGCAATTACTATTACTAATAAAAACAAATATTGGAAATTGAAGTCCAGCTGCACTAAGAAACTTTCCCTAAGTTCAAAGCTAATATATGGCAGAACTGTTTTGTTACATCATTTCTCCCCAAAGATTGTGTTCCAATCTTTTGAGAAATCTTCCCTCCGTTTTCTCTGCTCAAAGAACTTGCCCCAATGTTGAGCAAGACCCTTGCAGATGGACTTTCACAGCTGCTTTTCTTGAGTGTTGAAAAAGTATTTATGCCTTTCATCTTCAGGGTTAATTACTCATATTTAAAATATTTTTTTTTAGTTTTAGGAACCATAGTATAGCATTTCTTATACCTTTAAGGACTAAATTTAGCATTATCTCTAAAATAAGAACTGTTTGATCCTAGGCAAAGACAATAATCATTTCTTTACAGAAATTATATCTTCTGAGAAGTAGACTTACCCTGAAGGAGTCAATTGTAGCATTTGATATGTACGTAGATCAGACCCCTGCCTATTGTAAGAAAAAAGTTGCCCCGTGTTAAAAACACACCCACAGCTTCAATCACCAAAAGTTTTCTAATCTGATATTGTTCAGACCAGTGACTTTTAATCTCTTCAGTCATGACATTCAGCATGGGGGCTCAGATCAGAATCTGTAATAAATGCCCCTAAATACTCTTTCTAAAAAGAATGACTGAGCCATCTTGCTTTCCCTAATCTCACCTTCTGTTGGATACAACAAGGAAAGTAAGATGAGAAGTGGCAGCATTATGGGGTTGGGAGAGGATGACTTCTCCTTGATAACAATTTTCGCCATGCCTGAATCATCTAGGCAAATGGCGTTCTTGTGTGTTTTCCATCCTCTTTCATTGGTTAGCAAAGGCTCTCAGAGGTCTCTAGTTGTTGCTTGTGCTCAGATGCTGTAATAATCTGGTTCTGTGATCTAATTTTGTAGACCCATTAGGAGAAAGAACTGTCCCAGAGACAAGGAAGGCCCATGAATGGCCCTGCTGTGTGAGAAGGAGTACTCACATCCTCCTCCTGGGAGTGTGCTCCATGTTGTGCACACTGAAAAATAGCAGAACCTGGCATTTATGTTTTTTCATCAGAGGCAAATGTACCACAAACAAAGGATTCCCTCCTTGCCCTGTTAATGAGGAAGATAGTCTCATGGGGCTTGTGGAACCAGTAACAGAACATTCTCCATAGATTGCTTTCTGGGAAGTTCCTTCCCAGAGCCTCTTAAGGCCTCTTTGATACCTTGGGATAGTCCTGTAGGAACAATTAGTCTGCCAACTTCATCCATCGCCCAATCTTAAAATAACAGCGGTGATATCATTGCAAAAAGGTGCTCCAAAGTGGGAAACGTGCTTAGTGGAATAAGCTACAGTTCTAAGACAATGTCACCTGCTCTGCTGTGTCTTCACTTTGTTGCCTTTTCTAGCTTTAAGTTTGCCTGTGACACCATTTGCTGCATCATTTAAAAACTACACACATATTTGTGTAACCAAATGTTCATCTTTAACAAATAATCTTATTCAAACCGCAAGCATAATTGGATGCTGGACATGGTTATTACCTTTAATTTCAGCACTTGGGAGGCAGAAGCAGGCAGATCTCTGTGAGTTTGAGGCCAGTCTGGTCTACATAGAGAACTCTAGCCTAGGGAAGGCTACAAAGTGCGATCCTGTCTGGAAAAATAAAACACAAAGAAGAAGCAAAACTGGCATCTATGTGTTACGACTCAAAGTTAACACTTCCGTTGTTACAAAGTATCACTGCTCAGACAAAGGCAATGAAGTTTGCACTGCTCTATGATGAATTGGAGATTTAGGTTTTCCAGTAAAAGACAAGAATGCCTAATATGCTCTTCAAATGTTTGTCTTATTTTATTGTTTGTAGAGGCAGGATGTGAATTATTCCATGAGGACTTTCATAACTGAGCTGTGTGATAGATTTGTTTTCAAATTAAAATGAATTATTTGCTACCCAACAAAATTAAAATAAATAACCTGTGATGTATTTTTCTGTTTGTTTTTCAATGTGTTTAAGAAATGAAAATGACCATCTTTTATACATGTTACTGAGGGCATTTATAATTTGAAGTCCAGTTACATCAAATTCTTTCACATTTTGAAATAAATTGATGTTATTTTCACTGTAAAGCTACTCAATGACACCAGCCTAACCCAATAAAAAAAAGTTTTGGATTAATAAGTATAATTCAACTTAGCTTCCAGGGTAAATGAAACTAAAACAATAATCATTATAATTACAAAATAACCATTCCAGTAATAAAACAACTTAATACTCATCAGAGGATTGTCAGACAATGGTAACCTCTGTCAGTGAAGATCTGAGATCAGACCAGAAATGAGGGTGGTAATCACCTGATGAGAAGTCTTGTTTGTTTGATTGATTCTGTTTGTCTCTTTCGTGAGACAGGGTTTCTCTTTAACAGCCTTGTCTTGTCCTGGAACTCACTCTGTAGACCAGGCTGGTCTTGAACACAGAGCTTCATCTGCCTGTGCCTACAAGCTCTGAGATTAAAGGCATGTGCCACCACCCTCCTGCAGAAATACTTTGCTAGGAGTCTGCAGAATTACAGCTAGCATTGTCAGCCGTATTGGATCTGTATGTTGAACGCTCTAGACATTACGGTTCAAATTTTACCATAAAGTTGTCATTCAAATACTATCTCACTCTTTTTCCATTTCATTTTGTGTGCATGGGTGTTTTGCCTTCATGTACAACTGTGCACTCTACACACTCAATACCTGTGAAGGGCCAAAGAGGATATCATATCTCCTGGAAAGCGGTGTTACACATGTTCTGAGCTTCCATGTGGGTGCTCAGAATTGAGCACAGGAAGAGCAGCTACTTTTTATCTGCTCAGCCATCTCCCCAGATTCATATCTCTCCTATTTTATAGTGGAAAATTATTTTCCAGAACCTTAAACAAATTAAACAAGGTAACAAAATTGAATTAACCACAGTTTTGTCCCACACCTGGAATGATTTTTTTTATGTTCTTTTGGAGCTATAAAGAAAAAAAAAGTTTATTCTCAATTGTAATTTTCACATCCTCACTCATAATTAGCTCACCTGTCATATGCTGTTACTGGAGTTTTCTAATACACTTCCACATTGTTAAATCAAAATTCAATAAATGCTTAATGTAGATCATATTACCCTTACCTAATAAATAAGGGCACTGGAACACTGGACAGTTATGGTGTTCCTAAAGATAGACAGTAGGAGATCCCAGACATTCCCAGGCTTAGCTCACTTTCCACTACATCATCACGGACTCCTAAAATGACTCCATGCAGAAAGCAGCTGTCCCTGTGAGAGTGGGCAGTTATTAATAGTTTTAATATGCTCTTTGTAGAGATCTGAATAAATTTTCTGCAAACCTCAAATAATTAAACAATACCAGAATTTGATAATAGACCCAGTATATTTTTCTCTCAAATTACAATCACCGTTTGTAGTCACCTGCACTTTCTCAAAACTAAGCAGAATAATACTAAGATAATTTCAAATTATGAAGAATGTTAACTAAGTGCACATTTCTTAAAATAAGATTTTATCAGAAGATGTGTCATTAGTTAAGATAAATCTCTGGATTTGTGGAAGCAAATGTTTTGCTATTATTGTTATATGTTTTTATTAGATTATGATATGGGATTTCAAAATGGAATTTAAGAACCTTGTCTAGAGTAGACACACAGCTAAAGTAATATCCTTTCTATATTATAATATACTGTAACAAGGATATGTTCTTGTTAAATGTAAGCAAATTACCATATTGGCATGAAGACAAGAATATGAGGTGAAGGCTGAGTATAGTGGCACAAATTTTTAATCCTAGCACTCCAAAGGCAGAAGCAGGCAGATCTCTGTGATTTCAAGGTCACCCTGGTCTATTTAGTAAGTTTCAGGCCAGGCAAGGCTACGTGGTGAAACCCTGTTTAAAAAAAAATAAAACTATGTTATTATAAAATTAAATTCAAAAAAGATAGTTTATATTTACTTATAAAAGGATAGTTTATAAAATTGCAACAAATTAATAGTAGATTGAGGAAAGGAAATATTAAAAAATTATAAATATCTTTATACAAAGAATTACAGATAATTTAGCCAACACTATTTCCTAATACATCTCCATATAAATGTCATTTACATAGGAAAAGGCTACTGTTGTTGGGAAGGAATACCATGCATTTAATATATCAAATATGTCTAATTAATGCAACCTTTGTTCATAAAGAGAAAAGCACTCTTTTGACATTTCTAGGAATATTATTTTGAGAAGTGTCAGTTTTAAATTTAGTTAACATGTTAATTAGGAGGTTATCTTAGCATGCCTATCAAGAGCACAGAACATTTAAAATATGTGACAGTATAATATCAGGTCATTATAAAATAATAATTATTTAACCAAGGAGGACATAGAATATCTATATTTCCATACAAAAAATATAAGCCACTTAGCATTTTTAAACTAATAAAAATAACACTTAACTTCTCTAACAGAAAAGGCTGAGTTTTCTGGAGGAAGAATTAAAACAATATGAAGCACAAGAAAACATTCCATCAAGACAAATGATCTTTTATTTTCCTAAGCAGATTATTTAATAGATAATCTAAATTATTTTCATTTCTCGGTATAAATAAATAATCCAAGAAATTTGCTGGGTTGTTTCTTTTTTCACAGAATGAACACCGAATTCTAGCTTTGTGATAGTACATTATTGAACCCATTAAACAAAAATGTACAAAGGAGTTTTAGTCTTTTGGCTGAACATGAGTGTCCTTCTATGTAGAACTAAGCTTCTCATCCATGTGGTATGTTTTACTCCTTTCACTCTAATCCTCACATGTAGATCCTTCCTTTAATTACTGTTTTGGATAGGGTCTTACTGAATATCCTGGTGGTCCTTGGATTTGCAATGCTCCTAACTCAGATTCAGAACTGCTGAAATTCCAAGTGTTTTGCTTATCTTTCTACTACTGTGAGAAAACACTAAAACTGAGCAAATTACAAAAATAACTGTTTAATTGGGCTTGTGGTTCCACAGTGTTAGAGTCTGATGGTGGAGGGAAGTGTGGTGCTGGGAGTAGCTGAGGGCACGCATGTCCAATGGCAACCAGGAAGCAGAGAGCACACTGGGAATGGCGTGAGCCTTTTGAAGCCTCAAAGACCAACCCCAATGACATATCTCCTTAATAAAGACACACCTACTGATCCTCCCCAAACAGTTCCACCAACTGGGGACCAAGTGTTTAAACATATGCTCCAATGGAGCATGATCCACATTTACATTTAAACATCCACGGCAGGTATGTGTCGCCATACTTCCCTGGTGGTTTTAATTTTGCGTTGGTAATGTTTTAAGTTTTTATTTTATCATTTTATGTGTATTGGTATTGTATGTGCATGTGTATCTGTCTACTATGTGCATGAGTGTTAACTGTGGAAGCCGGAAGTGGGCATCAGATATCCTGGAATTGTATTTACAGTTGAGAATCACCACATGCTCAGAGTTGAACACAGGTCTTCTTAAAGCGTCTGGTACATTTATCTGCTTCAATCTAGTCTTGATATATTTTTTAAATCTTTAGCCAATTTATTTTTGGTAGAAATAAGGAAATTCAATTATTATATGAGTATATATTTCCTTGGTGTATGTGTGTGTTTGTGTTGCAACACAGGCACTCTCTTGTATAACTCTGGCTGTCCTGGTACTCACTCTGTAGAGCAGGCTAGCCTTAAACTTAAAGTGCTGTCATTAAAAGCATGGGCTACCACCATCCAGCCATAAAATTATATTTCTAAGGTGACACAGTATTTGTGTACTAGAGATGTTATTCAGCTGTATGGAGTGTGTTTACTTTTGTTTGGATAAAAATCACCAAAAGAAAAACCTGGCATCCACAGCGTTGGTCTCCAAGACTTTGAGTGCTCAAGGTCTACAGACTTATAGCAATTGTTACTAAGAAAGTAATTGCACAGCTTTGTGACAGAATCTGGACATTTGTGTACTTTAGAGACTTACTTCTTGGTCTGGATCACCATTAGTCCGAAAAGTGGCAGCAAGTGTTACCACCAGCACTTTCCCACAAAGCAATGCCAACGCGAACCCCTTGGTTCCTAGAATTCTCCCTACTAATAACAACTGAAATACTACTTGGAGAAATGATCCCTCTTTGCTCTGGGTGAAAGCGAATATGGGATTTTCTAGCATTCATCAAGTCCTGGCTTTGGTAGAGTACAGTTTTCCAGTGTGCCTCAAATAGACATGAGTAGAACATGTCTTCAGCCAGAATGTAACAGCAACAAGGATTGTATCACAAGATGTAGTAGTGGCATCAGTACAGAGAAGAGGGTGGTTGAAGAATTCTAGGTAGTTGTCCAGGATTGAAAAAGATAAACATGAAGTGGAGATGATGAAGATGGGGGAAAATATAAAGAAGGCAAGAAAGGATAGAGACTCGAGTCTGAACGCAGTCTACAAAGAGACAGAGACAAATTCTTCCATGTAGAAGGGGGCATTGCACCTGCACTCAGGTGTAGTGGTAGAATCTTGAGGCAATACTGAATTTGCCTTTTTCTTGTGGTCAACTTTGCAGTGGTCAGGAAGCAAATCCAGGGTAGAGGCAACACACAAGAAATGAGAGGGCACTTCTTAAAGCATTCGTGGCTCTTTAATGTTCAGGAGACATAAAAATGTCATCTATGAAAGGAGATTTAAACAAATAGTTCAAAATAAAACTTGCCTTAAAGATTTATTTGTACATTTAATTGTGGATATGTGTGTGGGTATGTGAATATGAGTGCAGTTGCCAGTGGAAGCTTGAAGTGGCATTAGATCTCTTGGAGCTGGAGTTACAGGCAGTTGTGAGACACCTGATATGAGTTATGGACACTGAACTCTCGTCCTCTGAAAGAGCAGCATATACTCTAAGTCACTTGGGCAATCTCTCCTGTCCTAGAAAACAGTACTTAATTGTGAAAACTTACACTTGATCAGATTTGAAGTTTGTTTGTTTGTTTGTGACAGGGTCTCTTTACATAGCCCTGGCTGTCCTGAAATTCACTGTGTAGACCAAGCTGGCCTCAAACTCACAGAGGTGTACCTGCCTCTGCCTCCTGAATGTTGGGGTTAAAGACATACACACCACACAGAAATTGCCTGTTGTCTGTATGGGGCGGGTTGTGTACAAAGATGAAATTGTCAATAGAGGTCAAAAGAGGGTTCTTCAAACCCTGGAGCTTGACCAACTTGGGTACTGGAAGCTGAACCTATGTCCTCTGAAAAAGCAGGACACTTGACTACTGAATCATCTCTCCAGCCCCTAAATCTGAAGAAGGCACAATTGATGCAACATTTCCTCACAGGAATACCCAAGAAGGAGAAACAGTAACAAAATAAACATGCTGCTTAAGAGCTATCACAATTTCTCCAATTCTAAGGAGAAAAACAAAGCATGATAATTTTGTTTTGTTGTTTTGCATTATAAGGTCCTGCAATAAATCCCTAAGCTCTTGAACAGCCTTGAAGTTGAGAGGTGAGAAAAAGACACATAAATACTTTGTAGAGCATAATTCTGTAAATTTCATGCTCTTTAGGAAACCATATCTTTCAGGTTTTAAATATATATGAGCTATATAGACAGGAAATGTATAAAATATTATAAAATACTAAGCCCCTCTAAGAATTTAATGTGCATGCAAATTATCTGGTGGTCCTTGTTAAAATGTCCACCTCAACAAAGCATTTTTGGTGTTGCCTTAAAAAATGTATATTTTAAAAATAACCCCCAAACACCCATAGTTTACATTTATAGTCACATTAAAACATAAGAACACATATCAGGAGAACTGTCTAAGAAATTAGATTCCATAATGTTGGAAATTTTCTCTGCTTGGGTTTCCACGGGAGAAAATGTTGCATCAACTGTCTGTTCATCCACTCATCAAATCTAGGGCCTGAAGAGTTGGCTCAGTTGTTAAGAGTTATGCTGCTCTTCCAGAAGTTAATGTCACACTAGAACACTGAAAGTGGTAAATACTACAGCATTCTGGTTAAAAATGCTTCAGCTTCACAGGTGAAATATTAGTCATTTAAAGGGTAATTAACCTATCATCATATAACCATTTAATTGTATGTTCAGGATTCTAGAATTGGTCTTGTTGTTAGTGGAGGTTTTGTTGTTGTTTTTTATTTATTCATTTTACATCTCAATCATAGACCCCTTCCTCTTCTCCAGGTCCCACTCTTCCTCCTTCTTCTCCCTATCCCTCCTTCTCTACCCATCAAAAAAGGGGATTATCCCCCAACCCAACCCAGCATATAAAGTAACATCAGTACTGACTGCATCCTCTTCTTCAGTGGCCTGGACGGGCACCTCCACCAGTGGAAGTGATTAAAAACCCTACAACAGAGTCCATGTCAGAGGTAGCCCTTATTCCCCTTACTAGGGAACCCACAAAAAGACCAAGCTGCTCATCAGGTACATATAGGTAGGTGGCCTATGTCCAGTCCATGCATGATCCTTGGTTGGCATGTCTGTCTCTGTAAGCCCCCTAGGCCCAGGTTAGTTGGCTCTGTTGGTCTTGTAGACCTCCTGGCCCCTCCAGGTCCTTCTATCCTGCTCTCCATTTTCCCACAAGAATCCCTACACTTTGCTCACTGTTTGGCTGTGAATCTCAGCATATGTTTCTGTCAAGTGCTGGGTGGAACCTCTCAGAGGACAGCTATGCTAAGTTCCCATCTGCAAGCATAGCAGAGTATTGTTAATAGTGTCAAGTGTGGCTCTCTTCTTTGGTGTGGGTCTTAGGTTTGGCCAAACACTGGTTGGATATTACCTCAACAGCTGTTCTGTCTTTATCCGTGCTCATCTTGTAGGCAGGGTAAACTTTGGGTTGAAGTTTCTGTGGGTGGGTTGGTGTTTCCTTTCCTCCACTATGACTCCTGTCTGGTTAGAGGGGCCTCTTCCGTCTCCATAAACCTGCTACTAGGAGTCTCAGCTGTCCTCCCAACTACCTCTCAGCTATTGCCCCATATCCTCCCAAAGCTTATCCTGTCGTAGGTCTCCAGCTTGTCTCAGAGATGACCCCGTCCACAGTTTCTCTTCGCTTTGCAAGCCCTCTGTTCTCCAGGCCCCACTCTCCTCACATCTGATTCCCACCTTCATTTCTTTCTGTACCCCCTCTTCAACCTTGATCCTTCTCTTTAACTCCTTCTGCTGTGTATTTTATTTCCCCTTCTGAGTGAGACTCAAGCATCCTCCCTTTGGGCCCTCGTTCTTACTTAGCATCTGTGAATTCTCTTAATTGTAGTATCCTGTATTATAAGGTTAATAACCCCACTTATAAGTAGGCACATGAGACATGTGTCTTTCTGCATCTGGGGCACGTCACTCAGGATTGTCTGTTCTAATCCCATCCATTTGCCTGCAAATTTCATGATTTCCTTGTTTTAAATAACCGAGTGGTATTCTCTTTTCGTAATGTACCACAGTTTCTTTCTCCATGCTTTGGTTGAAGGTGTAGGGGTAATGAAAGAGGCGAATAAATTTTCGTTCATTTAAGTTCTCAGGGATTTTTAGTTTTTGGAAATTTTACAGTTTTTGTTGTAGCTGTATGGGGAAAATTAAAAGTCGCTATTTTTAATTGGAATACAGCGAATAGAGTGATAATTGAGGCTAATATAGTAATGAATCATGTGGATGTATCTAGTTGTGGCATTCCACTATGGAGAATGTAGTTCCCATACTTTAACTTAAAAGGTTAACGCTTTAAGCTTCATAGTGAGTTTAGGTTAATGATATAGATCAATTTTCAAAGAGTTTTAATGGAATTATTTCTAGTACAATTGGTATGAAGCTGTGATTAGATCCACAGATTTCTGAGCATTGGCCGTAGAATACTCCTGGTTGGTTAGATGTTACAGTAGCCTGATTTAGACGTCCTGGAATTGCATCTGTTTTTAAACCTAAAGAAGGTACTGCTCATGAATGTAAAACATCTTCCGATGAAATTAATATACGGATTGGTAACTCTATTGGAAGAACAACTCGATTATCTACTTCTAGAAGGCGAAGTTGTCCTGGCTTTAATTCATTTGTTGGGATTATGTATGAGTCGAAGGATAGATCTTCATAGTCAATGTACTCATAACTTCAGTATCATTGATGGCCTATTGTTTTTACTGTAAGTACAGGATTATTAATTTTGTCTATTATATATAGAATTCGTAATGAAGGAAGAGCAATTATAATTAAGATAATAGCCGGTAGAATAGTTCAGATAGTCTCTACTTCTTGAGCGTCTATGGTATTAGTATGAATTAATTTTGTAGTTAATATTGATGAGATTAAATATAAAACTAGAGAGCTAATAAGAAATACAATTATTAGTGTGTGGTCATGAAAGTTAATAAGTTCTTCTATGATAGGAGATGAGGCATCTTGTAATCCTAGTTGAAGTGGGTAAGCCATTCAAGATATATAAGTTTAATCTTATAATTTAACTTTGACAAAGTTATGTAATAAATTTACTAATATCTCATTGAGAAAGACATAGTGGTTATGAGGCTGACTTGAAATCAGTTTTAGGGGGTTCGATTGCTTCCTTTCTTATTTAACTTTAACGAATGTTGATTCTTCAAATGTATGATAAGGTGGAGGACAGCCATGTAGTCACTCTAGATTAGTTGAGGAGTATGAAATTGAAACTACTTCTCGTTTTGAAGCGAAGGCTTCTCAAATAATGAAAATTATAACTAAGACTGCTGTGAGAGAGATAAATGATCCTATAGAGGAAATTATATTTCATGTAGCGTAAGCATCTGGGTAGTCAGAGTAGCGTCGAGGTATTCCTGAGAGTCCTAGGAAGTGTTGAGGGAAAAAAGTTAAATTTACTCCTACAAATATAATTGTGAAATGAATTTTTGCTCAGGTGTCGTTTAGAGTATATCCTGAGAATAGTGGGAATCAGTGAATAAATCCTGCTATGATAGCAAAGACAGCTCCTATAGATAATACATAGTGGAAGTGGGCTACTACATAGTATGTGTCGTGTAAAACAATATCTAGGGAGGAGTTTGATAATACAATTCCTGTGAGGCCTCCTACTGTGAATAAAAAAATAAACCCTAGGGCTCATAGTATAGCTGGGGATCATTTAATATTTCCTTCGTGCAATGTAGCTAATCAACTAAAAATTTTTACTCCTGTTGGAATAGCAATAATTATAGTAGCTGATGTAAAGTAGGCTCGAGTATCTACGTCAAGGCCTACTGTGAATATGTGATGTGCTCATACGGTAAAGCCTAAGAATCCGATTGATATTATGGCTCATACTATTCCCATATATCCAAATGGTTCTTTTTTACCTGAATAAAAAGTTACTACATGTGAGATAATACCAAAGCCTGGTAAAATTAGGATGTAGACTTCTGGATGGCCAAAAATCAGAATAGATGTTGATAAAGGATTGGGTCACCTCCTCTGGCAGGGTCAAAGAAAGTTGTATTAAGGTTTCGATCTGTTAGAAGTATTGTGATTCCTGCAGCTAAAACTGGGAGTGAAAGTAGTAGAAGTACTGCTGTAATTAATACTGATCATACGAATAGGGGTGTTTGATATTGTGTTATAGATGGTGGTTTTATATTAATAAGAGTAGTAATGAAGTTGATGGCCCCTAAAATTGACGATACTCCAGCTAGGTGAAGAGAAAAAATTGTAAGATCTACTGATGCTCCTGCGTGAGCTAAGTTTCCTGCTAGAGGTGGATAAACTGTTCAACCTGTTCCAGCTCCAGCTTCTACTATTGATGATGCTAAAAGAAGTAGGAATGAAGGAGGTAAAAGTCAAAAACTTATATTATTTATTCGTGGGAAGGCCATATCAGGTGCTCCAATTATTAGTGGAACAAGTCAATTTCCAAAGCCACCAATTATTATAGGTATTACTATGAAAAAGATTATAACGAAGGCATGAGCTGTTACAATTACATTATAAATTTGGTCATCTCCTAGAAGAGCACCTGGTTGTCCTAGTTCTGTTCGGATGAGAATGCTTAGGGCTGTACCTGCTATTCCTGCTCAAGCACCGAAAATTAAATATAAAGTTCCGATGCCTTTATGGTTAGTTGAGAATAATCAACGGTTAATGAACATAGGTAATATGGCTGAGTAGGCATTAGACTGTAAATCTAAATACAGAGGTTGAGTCCTCTTGTTACCAAGCCTTAAGGTGATAATCATATTGAATTGCAAATTCAAAGGTGTAGAGCATGATTCTACTAAGGCTTCTCCCGCCTTTTTCCTTTTTTTAGGCGGGAGAAGTATATTGAAGCCAGTAGTAGGTTATTTAGCTGTTAACTAAATTTTCGTAGGTGTGAATCCTATCAATCTAGTGGGAGGGTTTAGCTTAATTAAAGTAATTGATTTGCAGTCAATAGATGTAAGATAAAATCTTACAGTCCTTAAGCAGAAGTTAAACTTTGTGTTTGCTTAGGGCTTTGAAAGCTCTTGGACTTTGTATCCTAAACTTCTTATGAATAGATTATTAGAGGGGTAAGTGGACTTATGAGCGTACCTAATACTGAGGTAATAGGTAATAGTATGTAAGTTTTGTTATTTGTTTGATGGTTGTATATTTTTGAGTTGCTGTTGGAAGGAAAAATGGTTAGTGAAGTTGAGTAAATTAAACGTGTATAGAAAAATAGATTTAATAAGGCGGTTATAGCTATTAGTGTTGCTGTGATAATGCTATTATTTTTTAGTAATTCGTAAACGATAATTCATTTTGGAATAAATCCTGTTAATGGAGGAAGACCACCTAGGGACAGTAGAATGACGGGTATTATTATTAAAATTATTGGAGTCTTATTTCATGTGAGAGATGTTAAATTTATGCTTGTGAGGGAGTGAGATAAAAATATTATGAATATTGAAAAGGTTAAGATAATGTAAATGAAAAGATTTAGAATAGAAAGGTTTGGGTTTTATGGAAGGACAGCTATTATTCAGCCTATGTGGGCGATAGATGAATATGCTATGATTTTTCGTGTTTGGGTTTGATTAAGTCCGCCTCAAGCTCCTAATATGATGGATAAGATAGCTATTGTGGTGATGAGTTTAATATTAATAAGTTCGTTGATTTGGAAGAGAATGGATAAGGGTGCAATTTTTTGTCAGGTAAGTATAATTAGGCCTGTTTGGAGTGAAATTCCTTGTGTTACTTCTGGAAGTCAGTAGTGAAATGGTGCTAGACCTAGTTTAATTGCTATAGAGATTGTTGTGATTATTAAAATGAAGTCGTTTGTTTGTGATTGAAATGATCATAGTCCAATTTGGTAAAAGTTTAAAATAATAGCTAGAAGAAAAATTATAGAGGCTGTGGCTTGGGTGATGAAATATTTTGTTGCTGCTTCGATTGATCGTGGATTTTTTTTTTTTGTAAGTAGAGGAATGATTGAGAGTAGGCTGATTTCTAAGCCGATTCATATAAATATAAGATTGGAGCTTGTTAAGGTAATTATGGGACCAAAGAATATCGAGAAGTAGATGAGAATCAACGTGATTAGATTCATCGTAGTAGGGGAAGGGGTTGCACCAACGTTTTCGGGGTATGGGCCCGATAGCTTTGACTAGCTTACCTTACTAAGTTTAGAGTGCAGTGTAGAGGTAGCATGGGGGACCTTGAATTCCTAAGTACAGGTTCAGTTCCTGTAGCTCTAGAAATAAGAGGGTTTGACCTCTATAATTTACTCTAGCAAAGTAACTCTTTTATCAGACATATTTCTAGATGTGAGGTGGAATGCTTGCTAAAAAGATTAGTATGGAGATGTATCATGTGCATAGTGCTAATGTAAGGGGTAAAAAATTTTTTCATAGAAGATGTATAAGTTGATCATATCGGAATCGGGGGTATGATGCTCGGATTCATAAGAATAAGATGGTTAAAAGTAG
>JAQQSO010000976.1:0-14908 GCA_028658305.1 Pachyuromys duprasi
TAAGCCTGGGATGCAAAGTACCTAACCTGTGATTGATATAAAAATAAATAAATATAATAAATAAATAAATAAATTACATTATAAAAAAATAGAATCGTGAATGGTGTTCTAGCTGTAAGCTCATCATCATAGTCTGGTTAAGATACCAAAACAAATCACAACAACAACAAAAACTTAATAATACAACAAAAATCTGGTAGCAATGTGGCTTTGTAGCATTGCTGAGAACAACCTAGTTTTGTGTCTTCTAGGAGTAATTTTAACAGACACATTCCCTCTTGTTATGCCCTAGGTTTAATCAGGGTGCTGTGTAGGCCTGACCTGACTGATATGGCCATAGACACCCAGTCTCTGAGTGAACTCTGTAGAGGACCACAGTGAAAGGCCTCCCTAGGGGAAAACTGCATTGCTGTGTCCCAGACAGAGCTAAACAGATTTTGACGTAGTGAAAATCTATATATTTTATTTGTAGCCCAAAAGATCATGAGTTGAAAGGTATAAAGGAGGAGGAAAATCAGCGTAGAAAAAGGGAAACCAAGCCAACAAAAATGGATTGCATTTTTGATTTCTAAGCTAAGATGGAACTATTCATAATTGCTTCTAAATTATCATAGTGCCCATTCAGATCTTGATTCAAACAGGAACAGTCATTGTACAGTAGAATCCCTGTTGTGAAAAAATACTGTTTTGCAATTTGCCATGCGTGACAAATCTCCAAGGAGCTCTGATATGCACAGTGCAAATCTTCCGTATTAACCCAGCAGAAGTCAGAGGGTAGCTGTCAGATACATTGTGCTCAGTTAACACATGCAAAAGTGTATGTAAAGACGGCCTAATGCATTATTATCTTTTATATTAAGTGATTTGTTGTTTCACCTGGCATAGTAGTACATGCCTGCAATCTCAGTACTATGGGAGGCAGAGGCAGGTGGATCTCTGTGAGTTCGAGGTCTACAAAGTGAGAACAGGACAGCCAGGCTACACAGAGAAACCCTGTCTCAAAACAAAATAAAAAATCTACCATGATTTGTTGTTTAAATGACTGAAGATTTCACCAGAATTTTTTTTCCTTTTCATCACTTTTTTCTGACATTTTCAGTAAAATAAGCTTCATAAGAATTTTTAGTTCATGGTAACTTATTAGTCTTATACAGTGATACAAACTCACAGGGCAGTTTTAGCAGCACTCTTAGTATTATTTCTTGTGTCACGGTCTATTATTTTCACAGGGGACTTGCACTTATGGCTTAACACAGTTAAATACATGTATTCAGAGAGAGGGAAGAGTTTGTGTTAGTGGTAGGCTAGTGGACACAATGTTCACCAAGGGAGATGAGTACAAATGCACTTTGAAGTTATAGGATGAGTGTAATTTAGTGCATGAGGTTGTGTATCTCAAAATAGAGGAAATGGCTTTTATATGTACTCACCAAAAAGAAATGATAAACATTTAAAGCGATAGTAGATTCATTAATTGCACTGAGTTGCTTAATTGCCCAATTGAGCGTGAGTCAAAACACCACATTTTATTCACAAATATGTACCAGTATTATGTCAGTCAGAAAATAAAATGAAAAAAAAATCAAATGTACAAGGAGCATCAGTGGAATGCTTGGTTTATGGAAGTATGATAGAGCAGGAAAAAGCCGGACTCCAAAGATACAACTTCAGTTCTAGTACTCTGTACATTCTTGGAATGCAAACTTAGAGATTCCCTTGTAGTCTTAGAAACTCAATTTCTTGCCGTAAAGTGAGGGGATTTGGATGTCCTACACAGGGAAAATATAAAGCATACTCCAATGTGCTGGTTTAAGAAGGGCTGGCCAGGAGGAGCATCTTCCCTACTGAAAGTGTGGCTTGCAAAGTTCAGATGTGGCCTGGAATGCAGCCAGAGCTTCCTTCAACAGTTAAGGATCTGGGTATGTTACACTTCGGCCTGGTTTCTATCTTGCACACTTTTCCCAGCGTCCATTGTTAAGAATAAGGCCTTAAGCAGTATGTACTTGCTTAACAACAAAAATCTATGGACATTCATTGCTATTATTTCCCGAGAAATAGCATTTTTCATATAAATGAATGAACATGAGCTATTCCTTTTTCTCCCCTGACATCAGCCTAAAAAACATTTTATTTTCATCCTATAATTTATATATGAACTCTAGAGAAAAGTTGTTTGAATCAATGGATAATGCCTTGCTATATAGAAGGAGCACACCGGTTCCTGTGGGAATCCAGCATTTACAGAATGGAGAGAAATATAATGTGTGTGTGTGTGTGTGTGTGTGTGTGTGTGTGTGTGGAGAGAGAGAGAGAGAGAGAGAGAGAGAGAGAGAGAGAGAGAGACTGTACCATAATCCTAGTTTACATTTCTGACAGGATTTTAACAAGAATAAAAGTTACCACATGGATAGGAAATATATTTATAATTAGGGAGCCTATTCATTAAAATGTACACACTCTGGTACAAACATTTCATTTAGTTTAGTAAGAGAGTCAGGATGGCTAGTCTTCAGCTGCAGCCTGACACACTGACGTTTCTGTTTGCCGTATCGATGGATGATGAACATGGAGGTTAACTCTGGTTTGTTGAGCCTCTGGGGTTTTAAAATGTCTTGCTGTGTTTCACCTGGTAATGGGGAAACATGGTCTGAAAGATGAGCACAAAGCTTTAGAAAAACAATCTTGTAGTGGAAAAGAAACACTTCTAAGTACTGATTTGTGACTGCATTGATGACATTGATAAAACAACACTAAAAAGACAACGACTTGATAAAATACTTAAGACAGTTTACAGTATATCAAAATTAAGTTTCCTGGCAAGATTCATTGTTACACTAGTTACAGTAATCTTGAAAACCAACACCTACATGTCTGCTGGCTAGTTTTAATTGTCATCGTCACACAGACTAATTGGGAATTACTTATATCAGGGTTGCCCTTTGGGTGTGTAAGTGGAAGATTGTCTTGATTGCTGATTGGTGTAGGGAGACCCAGCACACGGTGAGTAACACCATTCCCCAGGCTGTGCTCTGAACTGTGTAAAAGTGAATAAAGCTAACAAGCGACATATACACAATATATACATACTCTCTCTGCTGTTGTCTGTGGATGTAATGCTTTAACTTTCTGCTTTGACTTCTCAGCAACACTGGACTGCAAGTTGGAATTTTGAGCCAAATAAATCCATTTGTTTACTAAGATGATGTTTGTCAGGATATGTTATCATAACAATAGAAATACAAATAAGCTATTATTTTTTTTAGAAGTTACTCAGATTTCCAAAACTGATAATGGTAATTTCCAACATGGAGGGAGAGGAAAAAGAGACTCTTTTTCCAATTAGAGACAATGACTTAAAGAAAAAAATTAAATGTTTAGATGAATCATACACCTATAAATTTGTCATAATAAAGTAATGTTTTCTGCTATAGTTATTTATACCAGCAAAAGTTAACAGCCCCAATAGGAGGATATGTGTACGATGTATATGTGTATATGTACATGTATGTGTATATGTACATGAATGTGTATATGTATATGATGTGTATGTGTATATGTACTAATATGTGTATATGTATATGTACATGTAGGCATATATGTACATGTATGTGTGTATATCTGTACCTGTATGTGTATGTATATATGTATATGATGTGTATGAACATGAAGTTTTGCTCATTTGATTAATAAGCACCATAACAAGAAATTCCACCAAACTTTTTCTCCTGGAACATCATCTAAAGATGTTTTAGATACTGATTTAGTGAAGACTTTTCTTAGTATAACAAGACAGCATTTATAGCATACAAGTGGTAAGTAAAACCCTAAAATGGTGATGGGAAAGTAGTTGTGAATGAAAACTGATAGAAGTAGAATTCATCTTTCCCTCTTTGTGCTTTACCACAATGTGTAAATTTACAAAGCAAACCGTGTTGCTGTTATATTTAGAAAAGAATCACAAACTGGTCGCAGGGCATGCTTCTTATGGTTCCACATGTTCAGGAGGCTGAAGCTGAAGGATCACCTGAATCCAGGAGTTTCGGACCTACCTAGTTCAATTTATCCCTCAAATAAACAAAGCAAGAACAACAAAAAAGACACAAAAATTTAAAAAGCAATCCCAAAGAAAAACAATATTATAAAACTTTCTGGACCTGTGCATTTTCTGCATGTGCTTTTGCTCTTTAGCTGCCTGTCTAGGTCCTTACCTCACCGTTCTCTCAATGTGACTCTATGTAGGGTATTTTGTTGTTTTGTTTAGACAGGACTTTTTTTGTGAAGCGCCCTGGCTAGCTGTCCTGGTGTCCGGGACTTGGTTCGTAGACCAGCCTGGCCTTGAACACACAGAGATCTGCTTGCCTTGCTCCTCAGAGTGCTGTGATTAAAGGAGTGTGCTACTATACCCAGCTCTATGCAGTATTTTACTCAGATCTTTTGAAGGGTTTCAAGCAGAAACGCCCAAATGAAACGGGACAGTAGCAGGCTTCAACATATGTCTCAGTTCCTACCCACCCTGCTCTTCCTGACTAGTTTGAACTCTCAAGTCCTTCTTGTCATCTCTTCCTCCTATTTAGCCAAATATTGTGCTCATATTCCTTTTCAAGCCCCCAAGTCTCCATAGGCTGTTGAGGGCTCCAGAACCAAAGTCCTTTAAGGCAAGAAGAATTTTGCACAGCATTAAAAGGGAAAAATCACTATGAACCCTAAAATGTTCTGCTCTCCCTTTCCTTTGGCCCAAAAGATGGAGAAAATGAACTCTTTTCTAGAACTTTCCTAACCAGTTACACCTGCTCAGACTAACTTGTGTTTCTCTATGATCTGCTGCTCTTAGCTCTGACAATGTAGGTATTTTCCTCAAAATATTGCCTCCTTTTCCTATTTTCTTATTTCTACATTGCTTAGTTCCTGGCACAAGAAAAAGAGGGTTTAGATCTGTTTTAGAATATTTTCTTTTGGTCTTAGACTCTGTTTAATTTGAGTCACATTTAATTGCTTCCAAGTAAATGGATGAACAATCCTAGAAAATGCACCTCTGCAGAGTGTGCTGAGGTTAGGATTCAGGGGAAGGAGCTGCCAATTACCTTCCTTTTAAACCTCTCAGAGTTCTTTTTGGAGAACAGCGTATTTTACTTGGGAGTTCAGCAGACAGTGACTCAAGTTTTGAATTGCTGGCCCTTTCCTCATGCTGCACAAGCAGGTACCAGTCCCACACCTGCTGGGAAAGCCTGTGGCAAGAGGCCAGTTGGTTACTTTTCTCCAGCTTCCGTGTGCTCTTGAGGTCAGCTAGCAGTTCTGGTCATCATGTTCCTGATAACTCATCCTCCAGGCTCCCAGGAGACTTAACAGGCTTCCTATCCCCCTTGCTGCCTCTGTACAGTCCTTAACCAACAGTGTATCCTTAATGGTGAATTATTTCAGATACAAAACAAAACAAAAAATAAAAAATAACAGGAAAAATAAAAAGAAAAATAACTGAGTAATTTGCAGGGAGTGTTGCTTTGGGTTTGACTGTCTTTTCTCCCAGGAGCCATTGATACCCCTCTCTCTTCAATTATAGAATCCTTTTCCTCCCGTATGGAAAGGCAGTAGTTGGCTTTAGGCTTGATGCTGTTGGCTGTCTTTGTGTATGCCTGGTGAGATAGTGCGGGGAAGGTGCCAAGAAGCTGGGAGAGAGGCTGTGTCTCCCAGTGTTCACGCTTTGATCTTGCTTTTAGTCTTCTCAGCTCTTTACTTGAAGGGTAAGAGGCTGCTGTAGCCGATCCAAAGCTTCCTTCCTGGTTATTTTCTCAGATTTGGCCTTGGAAATTTGCTGTAGACATATTTATTTGGCCTATGGTACATTTGCTTAGTGCCTTTTAGCAAAGATAGTTTAGACATATTATTGTGCAGGCACAATATGCATGCATGCATATGTACACAAAGCACAGTCTTGGATCACTACCCATTTCAAAATCATATATCATTTTATGTCATATCTATGAGCAATTCACTACAGGTATTTTAGATACTCTCAACACAAAGTGATATAAGGTTTTAAATAATGCTGTAATAATAATAATTATTATTATTATTATTCCTATTATTTTGAAGCACAGTTTTGCTCCATTGAAACCGTATTGGATTCAAACTTATAATTTTGCCTCTGCCTCTAGCGTAGTAAGATTATAGGCAACTCCCACCATGCCTGGCAGATCATGAATTCACAAAACATAGGGGATCTCAATGATGAAGTCTGTAAAGCTTGGGTACTAATGTGATCTTTGACTTTTAAAAAATGATACTTAATACTTATAGCACGTATATATTATCAAGCTTAAATCTATTTCCTGGTGGAATTTGTGTGTATGTGTTTGTGTGTGTTTGTGTGTGTGCACATGTGCATGCCTAGGCAGATCTGAATATGAATTCTTCAAAGTGAAGAATTGTTTTTCAAAGTTCAGAAGCTGAGCTCATCTTTATGGTGTGGAGCTCTTCAGACAAAGCATGGCAAGTCATTTCCATACTCCTCATTACACATTGGCAGTATTTCCCAGGCCTTTCCTTTTTATTAATGGAAAGAGGCAGGCAGGCAACTTCATTTCAAAGATCTTGAGTGTTCACTAGGAATGATAGAGCAATGCTAATTGACTCCAGATTGCTTGAGGCCTACACATTTAGCAGGCATCAGATGCTACTGTACTGAGTTATATTTCAGTTTGACCAAACGAAACCCTGAGGGTTCTGAAATGTCTTTGTAACATTTCCTGAGCTGTTACTGGCCACTTCATGCCATGTGTCTGTTCTCACTGGCATCTGAACAACATTTTTCAACAGTCACCTGCTTTCCTGTGCAACAACAACCACATGCCTCTAATCTCTCTCTCTCGCTCTCTCTCTCTCTCTCTTTGCGAAGTTCTGTTGAGTTTGTTCTCTTCACTTATGGCTTCACTAATAATCTAATATGTATTAAATTCTGAATTTTCCCAGTTCCTTCATTAGAAGATTAGCAAGCACATAGCAAATGTAGTTAAAATTGACTTACATTTATAGGCTGATTCCTCTTTTCTGGAGTATATATAAATAAGCCTCTCCTCTTAGAGAGTTATTTTAATGCTATTTGATAATTATGCTTTAATTGTCCTAAAACAAACAAAGAAAACATCAAACCCTATTGCATATGGAAAATGTATTTGAGTTGTAGCTGAGAATTTGTACGAAAGGCTCGGGATGAACCTGGAGAAGAATTCATATCCCAACTCTGCCCCCTCTAACCTCCAACCTCCAGGCCTCATTTTAAGTGTTATCAGCCACCTCCCAGGCAGAAACGGACCTATTCTGCAGAGCTAACTAATTTCGATGTACTGATTCTGAAGCATAGAGCTGATTTAGAGTCATGATGAGGGCATTGCTAAGTTCCTTGGGAGCCCTGTGCACAGTAGGCTCTCTGAAAGCCATACCTAGGGTAGAATTCAGACACCATGTTTGGATAACTCTCTAGTGCTTTCCCTCCCTCCTCTCTCCCTATCTCTCTCCCAACCCCAGTACAATATAAAAGAATCTCCATGATGCTTTGGGATAGATATCTTTAAGGGTAACTGATCATCTACTGGAGAGCGGTCCGAAGCTCAGAGGGACAAAACCGAGGAAGCGTTCCGGAGAGTTGTGGTAGTATCGTCAGGGTTTTCTTTCTCTCAGCAAAAGTTATGGGGGATGAGCATGTCTAGTTTTCTTCTGTATAGTGTAGATTATGTTATGAAGTAGTCTATGAGGAAAGTCTTCTCATATGATACTGGCAACAAATATTTTTCTTAAAATTTACGCATTAATAAAATTCTTGTATTTTGGGATTGTAAATCCCACATCTATTACTTAATTAAAATACTTGAAAAGTGTGATTTTTTTTTTACCCAGTGCCAAACTTTTGTTTTTGTTTGATATACTTAGCTTTTAGAACTCTGTCCTGAAATCAGCAGCCATATGTATGTAAAGTGCATGGAAGTTGAAACTTCTGTGAGCATAAAGCAAACTCTTGTTAAGTAGCTCTTTGCTAAAGCAGGGTCTCAGTGCTCAGCACTAAGGTGTTGATTGACAGCATGGCTGTCTGAAGCTTTTCTCTTTATTATGGAGACTGTGCCTGAGCTCCAAAGCTAGCTCTCCTTTCAGCCCATTGGTAGCTGTGGATCCCAGCGCTGTGAGAAAAGGGTAACCATTCTCAGCTCCACTATGAACTTTCCATCGACTCAGAGTCTGATAAATAGTTCTTATTGTACACAGCAGCTGATTCCTTTTAAAAATGGATGTGTAAGCCTTCTTTGTCAGTTATCTGCCTACAGCGCATCGTTTCAAGTAAACAACATAGTTCATGGTTTTGATGACTACTTACACAGCATTAATGCTCTATAAGATCTGAAATTATGAACATAGTTTGGGCATTTTTATTTCACTTTCACATGTCTCAGAAACCCAACTTCTTTCATCTTCTAAATCAAGTTAAACTACACACAGAGCCAGGTTATTTTTTTTTTAATGTCACCTATGGATGCAATTAGTAATTTCTCTCCACATTAGCACATGGCTTGATAAAAGCACTCAAGTTCCTGGGTCTGCTTACTTATCAGCTGATCAGACCCTGAAGCATCATTGTGAGAAAAATGATCAATAAATGTTACGTCTTTTCTTCATTAGTTCCTGTGCTTTCCACATGTAAATTTGTTTTTGAAGTACTTTTTTTTTGTCCATCACAAGAAACAAATGGAATGAGGTTCCCCTGGAGCAGGAGTGACATGGCTGTGTGAGTGTTGTTGGCTCTGTCTTAACTTCTTCCTGCTGTGGTTCTGAGACCTGGCAAAGCAAAGCTCAAATAAACACAGCTGTTTCTCTGTCCCTTCTGAGGTGGTGTGGCTGTCTGCGTCAGCCTCCCTTTAGAACGAACAGAGTTCTCCCAGTGCATGGAAAAGTTTCAGCTTTAAAATGAGGTCAGAAAGTCACAGGAGTGCTCATGTGTTCCACAAAACACTTGCACATTGAAAGGTGTGAGCTCAAAGGCAGATAGTACCAAGCTCAAGCTCACAACGATGCTTCCCTCCTGGAGGCTATGAAGTGACGAGGAAGCACCTATGCGGGATAACCTTAGCCTCCTAACCTTTACAACCTTAGACCTATGTCCTGTGCATAGGCAAAAAGTGATGTGCTGACAAGGAAGCAGATACAGAAGCTCAGAATAACGAAAGCCAGCAGTGACCCTTGTGGGGCATGGGACATCCTTTCAGTTTATTCCTTATGATTCCTATGGATAACACATAAACAGAATGGAAGGTTTGTGTTCCACAAGGATCAGTTCCTAGAATGCACATTAAAAACCAACAAACAGCGGTGCACACTTGTAATCCTAAGATTCCTAAGGTGCGATAGGAGGCAGAGTCAGGAAACTCAGAGAGAGACTTGTCTCAACAAGGTATATGATGATAACTGACTGCTGAAAGTTGTTCTCTGACCTTTATACACCCACCCTGGAATATACGAACCCCTCCCCCATACATGCAGAAGAAAGAAAAAAGGAAAGAAGGAAGGAAGGATGGAGGGAGGGAAATGGAGCAAGTCCTAATCTGAAGTGAGAGAGTCAAATTTGTACACCATCCTCCCCCAATGAGCCATTACCTGTGAGTTAGCCTCCAGCACAGAGTGGAAGCAGTCTTATGGCCAATGGCAGTTTTATCAAGAAGAGATGTGCGATGAGTTGTCAGCTAGAGACTGGGTGTGACAAAGAATGAGCATTGCATAAAATGTGTATTACCCATCCTGCATGCACATTAGGAGGGCAGATGCTATGCAAAGCCTTCTCTAGGAGAAAAAGTTATGTATCATACTGTGACTTAAGCCATGTCTCCATGACACAGGCATAAATCTTAAGATTGTGTGAAAGCCATACCGGTGACATGAAGGACGCCGGAAGGCAGCAACGTAGAACCATCTGTGCTCCCTTGGAGAGTTTAACTGAGAATACTCAACTAGAGCTTCCTGAGTTCTTACTGCCTTGTCACCATGCATGAGAACTATTTGGGGATAAAACCCAACCAAACAAGCAAAGAACAACAATAAAACAGAACCTCATTTCAAGGCAAAGTCTGATGTGGATTTTTTTTAGTTTTTATTTTTTATATTAATTACAATTTATTTACCTTGTATCCCAGCTGTAGCCCTCTCCCACAGACCCTCCCAATCCCACCCTCCCTCTCTCATCTCCTCCCTGCCCTTCTCTAAGTCTACTGATAGAGAAGGTCCTCTTCCCCTTCCATCTGATCCTAGCTAATCAGGTCTCATCAGGACTGGCTCAGCAATTTAAAACAAGGAAATCTTGATGTGAAATTTTAAGTCCATTTATGAACTTCATTCTTTGAACTCATGAGCATATTTAAATGGGTTAGTAAAGAACTGTTAATGATTTTGACCAGGTTAGGTTCCACTTTCAGGGTTATATGATATGTACAAGGTGTAATTTTGTTGTTATTATATCTAGAAAACTGAATTTAAAACTATGCGGCCTTAAGGTGTGCATGAAAGGGACTGTGGCCCTGCCTGTCTGGTTCGCTACATGCCAGGTTAATGAAATCCTCAAAGGTTTGCTTGACTTGACTTGTCCAAGCAGCTAGTAAGAGTTTGTGTTCAAAAGACATCTATAAAAACACCATTTCCATCTATGGGTCTCCTCATGTCAGGATGCTAAGATTCTGAACAGGCCATGTTAGAGGAATATACATTGTTTCCCAGAAGACAAACTATAAAACACAGTCTGGAAGTTAGTCTCAGAACTTTCACTGTCCATCAAGTAGTCTAACTAATTTAATATAGGAATTCATCTTATAATTTCATATTAATTGAATGAACAAATAGTTTGTATACATCCAAACAGTTTTTCATGTTAGTTTGCTCATTTAGGTGACTCCATTTTTTTTAAATAATCTATTTAATTTTATTTCAAGTGCAATGGCACGAAGGTGTCAGATCACCCTGCAAGAGGAGTTACAGATGGTTGTGAGCCACCATGTGGGTGCTGGGGATTGAACCCAGGTCCTTTGGAAGAGCAGCCAGTGCTGTTAACCTCTGAGCCATCTCTCCAGCCTCCAAATTTTAGCATCCTTCTTTGAGCCAGAATCTATACCATATAACCTGCGCTCATGGGTCATTCATGTTCTGGGCACAGAAGACCATGGACCATAAATATTATTTCTCCTACAGTCTGTCCTGTGAAACTCAATGTCTACATTTTTGTGCCATTTTAATGAACCTTTATGTTTCTATAAAAGACTCCTCATCGAAAAGGGTTATTCTTATGACCAAATTATTCAGGAAATTTAGTACAGAAAAGGAACAGGCAAAGAAGAAAGGAGGATGTGAGACATCCTTAGATCCTCACCTCTGTTGGAAACAGTCTCTCCCCTCTATGGAGGAAAAAAAAAACATATGTAGCCACAGTTTGTGTGAATTAAATATTTGGACCAGCTGGTAGGGGACAGAAGCAAAGGAAATAGGTCTCCTCATGCCTTTTTATTTTGCTGCAGTGCATTCATTCACAATGCAACAGCTTTTTAGGGATTGGAAAATACTGAAATCAGATTTGGTTCCTAAAAGAAGTTAAGAACATGCTCAGATCTTTACCAGGATGTATAACAAAATTTCATTTAGTGGGTCCAGAATAGATTTTGATCATTTAAAATGAAAGTGAGAATTTAAGTTCATGGAGTGTAAAGGTTTTATTTCAGCTACTGAAATTTATCTAGAACCAAGATGAGGTGTATAAAGCTATGCATATGTTGAATAAATGTAGTCACCCCTCCGCACCTGTGGGGGAATCAGTATCCCCATACTTGGTGGTACCCACATCAGTAGGTGATTAAATAATATATAAAATCATGTAACATTAGCATATAAATCACATAATTATCTTTTATACTTCAATCAATAGATTACTTATAGTACCTACTAAAAAGAAAATGCTATATAGATGGATGTGCTTATTTATTTATAATTTATTACAATTTATTCAATTTGTATTCCTGCTGTGGCCCCCTCTCTCATCTCCTCCCAATCCCACCCATCTTCCCTCTTCTCCCGCTATCCCCCTCCCGTAGTCCACTGATAGGGGAGATCCTCTTCCCCTTCTATCTGATCCTAGCCTCTCAGGTCTCATTAGGACTGGTTGCATTGTTTTCCTTTGTGGCCTGGCAAGGCTGCACCCCCAGGGGGAGGTAATAAGAGAGCCTGCCACTGAGTTCATGCCAGAGAAAGCCTCTGTTCCCCTTACGAGGGAACCCACTTGGAGTCTGAGATGCCATGGGCTACATCTGAGAAGGGGTTCTAGGTTATCTCCATGCATAGTCCTTTGTGGGAGTATCAGTCTCTGCAGGAACTCCAGGGCTCAGACTTTTTTTTGTTCTTTTGGTCTTTTTGGAGCTCCTGTGCCCTCCAGGTCTTTTTATCTTCCCCTTCTCCCATAAGATTCTCTGCACTCTGCCCAAAGTTTGGCTATGAGTCTCAGCATCTGCTTAGATACCTCAATAAATAGTCTTTCAGAGGTCATCTGTGGTAGGCTTCTGTCCTGTTCCCTGTCTTCTCCTGCTTCTGATGTCTACACCATTTGCCTTTCTGAATGAGGTTTGAGCATCTTACCCACAGTTCTCATTCTTGCATAGCTTCTTTAGGCGTACAGATTTTAGTATGTTTATCCAATATTATATTTCTAATATCCACTTATAAGTGAGTATATACCATGTGTTTCTTTCTGTCTCTGGGATACCGCACTCAGGATGATCTTTTCTGGTTCCCATCACTTGCCTGCAAATTTCATGATTTCCTTTTTTTTTTAAATAGCTGAGTAGTGTTCCATTGTATAAATATAACACAATTTCTGTATCCATTCCTCTGTTGAGGAACATCTGGGTTGTTTCTAGATTCTGGCTGTTACAAATAAATCTTCTACAAACATGGTTGAGCAAATGTCCTTGTTGTGTACTTGAGCATAATTTTGAGATATGCCTAGGAGTGCTGTAGCTGGGTCTTGAGGTAGCACTATTCCTAATTGTCTGAGAAAGCGGCAGATTGATTTCCAGAGTGGTTGTCCCTCATCTCCTCCCTGCACCTTTCTAAGTCCACTGATAGGGGAGGACCTCCTCCCCTTCCATCTAACTCTACCTTATCAGGTCTCTTCAGGAATGGCTACAATGTCCTCTTCTGTGGCCTAGCAAGGCTGCTCCTCCCTCAGGGGACAGGGAGGTCGAAGAGCCAGCCATTGAGTTCGACTTCTTTCTTCTTATCCACTCATTGAAGAGGAGGTAGCTTGTCCTCTCCATCACCCTTAGGAAGATGTCCCACGTTTGTGGCCCCTTCCACAAGATTGTTTCCTTGAGTTTACCCTTCCAAACTCTGTCTCAACCTCTTGTAGGCAAGCCTGCCAGCAGGGAGACTGGCTTCCTGCTGAGCTGTTCATTAACTGCATCCTACATTCTATTTCCCTGCCTCATGGGTTTTTATAGCACATCTCTGACTAAAACGTGAGGGTTAGACACTCAAGAAATTTGTTTCCATGACCACATTTCTATGACCAGCATCCAGGATGTTGATTATTCTGAAAAAGCACACCACACACCCGTGGACCTCTAAGAACAGACCTGAAACCCACAGAGCCTCCTGCCCTTTGGCCATTCCTTATGCCATCCGGTTCCTCTTGCCTGCTGGAGCGATTTTGAACTTTGGTAAACGCCTGTCTCCATTTTGTTTCTGTTATTCAGATACATTGTGATGGAGCCTCATCTGGTGAGAACACACTTCTGGCTGTTGTTCTGCACCCACACTGGTACCCGTGTTTGCCTTTGTTGCCATGGTCTTCTGCCTGATTTTTCTTAAATTTCCTTGCATCTGGTATTTACTAACCATTTCAAGAAGTTAAAATGAATCCCGGAATAGCATCTAGAAAAGAAAACAACACTGCATGCAAAGGACAGTTATTTGACAACTGTCTGTCTACTCTCATTTCATTCAAGTTGTACTTTTCAGACCTCTCTTTATTGAGGTAAAATACACAAAAGAAGCAATCAAAAGGGAAAATTTAGAGATAATCTGCATGTTAGCGCCTGTCTATCAGTGCTTTGGTTAGCTCCCAGACATCCAGTGTTGAAAATAAAATTGTTTGCTTCATACTTAATTTTCTCAGACTCTGGAAACTACTAGTCTGCTATTTGGGGTGTAGGTTTACCTATTTTAGATAACTCTACAGACATTGGTGTATGGTTTATTTTCCTTAGCATATTGTTATTAAGTATATCAGCACTTAATTCCTTTAAAGGCTATATAATATTCCGTTATATACACATACTTCATACTACTTATTCATTAACTGATGGCTGCATGGACACTTTAATTACTGTGGCTATGAAGTCTATGAATATGAATATTAATTTATGTGAACATCTGATGCTAAGTTTTGGGGGCATGGGGTATATGCCCTGATATAGATTTGCCAGACTGCTTTCCCCAGCATCAATATAGTTTCACTGTCCTATCAGCTGTACCTTAGAGACAGGTGTCCCCATCACGAATTTCTCCATATCTCTAGTAACAGTTTTAGTTATATTTTCAGCTCAGTGATCCTAGAGGTCTGAATATACCATATTTGATGTAGTAGAAGGTTCCCATCCTTCATGCAGTTTTCTATTATTGACATTCAGTGGTGACTATAGTTGTCTACTTCTCTGAAATACTTTTTAAAATTTTATTTTATGGAATTTATTTTTTAATTTTTTTAATTAATTAATTTATTTTTATATCAATCACAGGTTAGGTACTTTTCATCCCAGGCATAGCCTCCTCGCTCATTCCTTCCCACCCTCCCACTCCCTCCCTCATCTCCCTCCTCCCCGCCCCCTCCAAGTCCACC
>JAQQSO010000977.1:0-12221 GCA_028658305.1 Pachyuromys duprasi
CAGCTTGTCTCTTTAATGGGAGGCTTCTCTTGGGAGATAGGTAGCAACTTGGCCTAATACAACAGGCACCCAAGAGCCCAAAAAAGATATTTTGATCTATACAACCTTGTTTTGATTTCAACATGATAATGGTTGTATGTTCAATAATAATGGTAACATATGAATGATCCCTTCACATGGGAACAACTCTAAAACTGACTGAGACATAAAAAGTCTCTTGCCAAAACTCCAACAATACATGGCCAATAAATCCTTGGCTTTGATATCCTCAAAATTTATTATGGTATTCTTTTAATTGGCATAGATAAAATTGGTTTACAGTTTAGTTTCATCCTGAACATCTCATATATTTATAATTTTAGGACTGTTTAATGCTTGTGAGAAATTATATGTTTGCAGAACAAAAGGACCAGAGACTGGAGATGCTGGATCAAAACTGACAGAAATTCTCCTTCCAGTTTAGAGAGAGTAAAATAAGCCATTCCTCCCTCAGGTCTTTTTGTTTTCGTTCCTATATTAGATAATTGAAATCATACCTACCCTACTCTGATTGTCTATTACCCCATGAAAGGCTCCTGTTAATCCCACTGGGTGAGAACAAGACCACTACCACAATTCTGAGCCAAAACTGAAGCAAGCTCTATTTAAATACTTACTGGAATAATGGACTCTCTCGAGGTCCATTCTGGGGTTCCAGAGGAGTCACATTTTGCAGAGGCTATTAAAGGCAAACCCATTAGAATACATGTTTCCTACTAGGTCCAGTCAGTGACAAGCATATATTCTGATGTTCTTCCTGCCTGAGTACCTCCTGCCTACATCCAGCCAGGGGCAAACATACATCTTGATATATTTCTTGCCTACATGTGATCAATCATATGCGGTGCAGTTGTGTCAAATATACTTATTTAAGGGAGCAAAACCACATGTTTTGTTAATATATATATGTATATATGTATCTATCTATTTATATATATAATAGCTTCAGCATCTCAAGAAGTATCTTTTCTAGGGCAAAGGGCTTACAGGCTAGATACATTTTTTTGTTTTATGGATCTCTTAGGCACAGTAATTAAAACTAAAAACAAAACTTTGGCCTTCACACTCCCACCCCAGATGTGGAGCATCTTTTCATCATCTTTAGTGGATGCTGAGAAAGAGTTCTGGGAGTACAAAATGCCCCTACAATTCTTCATGTGCTAATCAACCCAGTCAGTATCAGATACTTAAGAGAGATAGAGATGGGGCAGAAAGGTCGGGTCCTTGTAACCTTTAAATTATGTCAGTACCTGGAAGTTGTTTATGTGGACCTGACAGAAGAAAGGCAAAGAATCAGAGAACATGATAAGTGTTTATTGGATGTGATTTACTTCTCAGTAACATGCCAGTGATATGGCAGGAATGAAAGCAAGAAGTCTACCAGGAGAGAAGATTGCTTTTAGAGATGCAATTAATTCACCTGGCTTGCATTTCTTCTTTCCCAGAGAAGCAGTTGTCAGCCAAGTGCCTGCAGGACAGCCCTAGCTGTAATTATTATTCAAGTTCATCCTGCAAACTCACCTTCACTTAAGAATTTTACCATTATTCACCAAAAATATTCATGGTCAAGACTTTCTTACACTCTAATATCCTGGGATTTAGTCTCAGAATTGAGAAGAAAATGTAACTGGCAATTATTTTAGATGTTTATTTTCAGAAACAAATGTCCTCCCTTTAGTCATATTTGGCTTATGGTTCCTTTTCAATTTAATCTTTGTTAGTGTCCTGAAAAGCTGTTATGTTAAATGCTCAAGCATAAGCAAGTCATTATTCCATGGTGATCTATAGAAAGCTCCTGGTTGTCATGGTAATGTGACTGCACATATGAAGTTAGTATTGTGGACATCACATTTCCATTAAAATATCATGCATATTTGCATGAACTCTTGCCCAGACCATTTTTGCTGTGTTTGTTCCCCTCTGCCACATTCCACAACCATGCCAAGTGAATTTTATAGTCTGATCAGAGTTTATCAGGATTCATTGCATCTGATATTGATCTGTCTCAGGTGGAAGTTGAACTGCATTCAAAATGTAACATGTACAAAGAGAGAGCTATGTAGTTAACCCTGCCAATTACTTTTAGTCTGAACTGAGGTAACCTTCCTACATCTTCTCATAAATGTTTTTATTTATTTATCTTTATTATTTCCTCTTCTAAAATATTCCATTAAATATCTCCCTTATATTTCTAATACTTCACTGCTCTTGAAGATACTGGGCTTTAAAGAACTATAGACATAACTTTCCTGGTAGAGTGCCTGCAGTACAAGATGAGGACCTGAGCTTCTATACCCATCACACACATTAAAGTCAGGCGTGATGATGCACACCTGTGATCCAAGTCCTGAGGTAGAATACACAGGCCCTACTGTCCACTCCAGCCTGTCTAGCCAATCAGCCACATCCAGGTTTAGTGAGACACCCTGTGTCAAAAATTTTATTGGAAGATGAAAATGTTCACCTCTATCTTCCATTCACACTCTTACACTGGCATCCACATATAGGAATATGTACACACATACAACAAGATACAGAGGTTTAGTTTTTCCATATGTTTATTTGCTCTCACGTCTTATTCACAGGACAACTTTTATTATTTTCATTGATATGTTTGGTTTTTTTCTTTGAGTCAGTTTATACATAACTTAATTGTGTGTGTGTATGTGTGTGTGTGTGTGCGTAACTAAGCTTGGCAGCACAGGTCTGCAGACCTAGCTCTCATAAGGCCAAGGCATGATGTTAGAAAACTGTCAAACTGAAGACTCTTATGTAATAGAACTTCCAATATTTTTCACCCTGAATATACTATGTGATAGAATTAATACTGGAACTTGGGTACTCAAGGGTAAGAATTCATTGGTTAAAATGTAAATTCTGACTGACTTGGTCAAATGGCATGAATTATCTTTACAAAAATTTGTAACAAATAAGTTATCTGTTGACTCTTCTGTATTCATAAATTACATAAGCTTATTTTGTTTCCATGTCATTGTATAGACATTCTTTCATTGATGTGAAAGCTTAAATAAGTAAACCAATCATTAGGAACTGTCTGCATTTAATATGTAGGCTATAAGACTATGGAAAGTGGCAAAATACATAGGAGATTTTGTTGACTAAAAACAGATACAAACAGAGTCATGATCAAACACACACAGTTGCACATACACACACACAGAGGGTTTGTGCCAATGATAGTTTATAAGTTGTTTTTTTGCGAGGAAAGCAGGAGGGTACCAAATAAAATTCTTTTGTTATGGATTGCATTAAAATATATGAAAATGAAGCATTGTCTAATAATACAGGCAAGTGTTTCACATAAGACTATTACAAAGGAAAAGAATGAGGTTCATCACCCAATCAAGGGAGGATACAAAGGAAGAGCTGATTAATGCTGTAAAATACAGAAAGCAAAAGTGAAATCTGAGGGAATGGTATTGGTTGCAGAAATCGTTAACCTGTAAAAAAAAATCAAATGTAATTTACAAAGCATAGATTTAGCATAGCATTATTTGTATTGTATAAGTAAGAAAAATAGTACATTATTATTATTTGTAACAGTATAGCAACATTGCTTCACAATGTTTTGTTATTAACGCATGATACAGAACTAACCATAAAAAGAAATACAAAAGATAATTTCTTATTAGGAACTGCAATCAAAAATTAGAAAGTAGCTTCAGCTCTTTCCTGCCTTTATAGAATGTAAAAATAGATACACTTACAGTTTATTATTCTTCTTTTTCCCAATTAAAAGATGACTAACAGGGTGGAGAATTTCCTCCTTAAAACGTATCATAAGTACATTTATATTTATTACACTTATCTTTTTTCTAATTGGAAGATTACTAACAGGGTAGGAGTACATGAAAATTCACGGAGATTTTTCCACTGTCGGGTAGGGAAAGGCCCTTTGATTTAGTTGGCAGTGTAATCTTGGAGATAAGCTTATGCCTTCTCCAGCTGCTGTCTGCAGATTGCAACCACAGCATTGACTTCCAATTTGCAGTTCGAAGTGACAGATTCCATCCCACCCACTTTCGCACAAAACACCAGATTTTAGTGAATGTTCCTAAAGCTTTTCAAATAATTGTCTCCCTGAGTATGCAGTGGGAAGAAATAGGTAAAAACAGAAGGGAAATATGGGCAGGTAGACAGAGAAATTTAATCCCTCCTCTTAATCCTGAGAGGGAAGGCTTTACTTTTCAGCCCTTGCATCAGTGTAACCCAAGTTCTCTGGTCTTTTCTATACCCTCCTATTCTGAATTTCTTACATGACTCAGTTCCTAGGTCACTCAATGCTCTTATAACAAAAGGTCATAGACTATCTGGCTTGTAGACAAAAGAAATTTATTCCTCACTATTCTGGAAACTATAACTATGGGATCAGCGTGTTGGCAAGACAGTAAGGACTGTTTCTGGTTGCCAGCAACTGATGTCTCTTTGTGTCCTCATATGGCCTGAAAACAGCTAGCTTTTCTTATGAGGACATGAATACTTTTTTACCGATGCCCAACCCTTACTGGTTAATTACCTCCACAACTATGTACTTTCAAATGCCTTTAGATTGAGATTGGAGTTTCAGTATTACAATTTGGGGTAGATATAAACATTCACTATGTCTTTACATTTTCTTCTATAATTATTCCACTTTTGCAATAGAAATTAAACCTAATTCTCCTCCACATTTTATTTAATATTTTACAAGTTATCAGCATTAGAGAGTCAATTTCTGAGGTCTTTTGTTCCATAAAAGTATTCTTGCTCTGCAGTAGCATCCATCCCTTTGTCTACAAGTCCATCTAGTTGGAAGGAATCTGCTCAGAATGTGCCACAGCTTATCCATCTGAAAGATGAAGGTGTGTGGAGAAATATTTCTGCTACGTGTTCTACACTATAACTCCCATGATTCTCAACCATAGCTGTGTATTAAAATCACCTGGGGAAATTTGCACAATGTATAAAAACGTCTCAGTTATCAGTTAATCTAGAACTTTGCTTGTGTGTCCTCCGTAGTATTTGTTTGATTTTTTTTTTTCAAATTTTTGTTTTAAGTTGCTCAACTGATTCCTGTTTCTGATCAAGTCTGGCAACCATGATCATAGACAATATGCTTTCTTGTCACTGACTTGAAGCATGTGAATCATATGAACAGCATCTTCTCTTTTTTTCTCTTTAATTTATTTATTTATTCACCTTACATCCCATCCAGATCACACCTCCCTCCCCTCTTTCCTCCCAGTACTGCCCTTTTTCCTCCGTCCTCCTTCCCCTTCTCCTCAGAAAAAGGGAAGTCCTCCTCCCCTGTACCAACCCTCCCCAACACATCAAGTCACATTAGGACTAAGCACATCCTCTTCCATTGAGACCAGACAAAGCAGTCCAGCTTAGGGTTAAGAGATCCAAAAGGAGGCAACTGCATCCATGTCAGAGGTAGCCCCCACTCATTGCTAGGGGAACCTCATGAAAACCAATCTGCCGTTCAGCTACATATCTGTATAAGGCTTAAGTCCAGTCTATGCATGTTCTTTGCTTGGTGTGGAATTCATATTTTTGTGCTACTCTAACAAATACCTTATAGATATGAATGGTGTTGTCCAAGAAACACATTTCAGCACAAGAACATAGAACACTGGACATTAATTTTACTGGTAGATCACATAATCTATTGTTTTATTCAAGGGAGCACTGTCTACTCAAACCAAATCCAGAATATACTATAAGAGCATATATGTCAGAAATTTTATTTCTTCTCATTAATACAAAATTCATTTAGCTAAGTAAATAGTTTACACTAATTCTTTGTGGTTCTTTGACTTTTCTGTTCTGTACGTTTTCCATGGAGACAAAACAGATGACACTGAAAGATTTCTGGACTAAGAAACTAGAAACTCGGATTCTGATCATAGATCTGGAATCATACCAGACTATGCTTTCTAGGGTTTCCCTCATTTTGCATCATCTGGGAGTACAGAGAGAAATTAAGACCCATTCTAACATGGCTTACAGATGATTAAGGGCCGACTAAGAACACAGAATAAAAACCACATGCAGAGGTGAAACCACAAGAAAATTGAGGTGTTGTAAGTCTGACCACTAATGGAGTTTAATCTATTTTAGTGGGCATTTAGGGAAAGGTTGAGGGATGGCACTGTCAGATGGAATGGTTAAAAATTAATAATGTTTAACATATATCACACAGTTTTCTTCATTGTATTATTTAATCATCATACCAATTCCAAAACGTATAAACACTAATATGAATTGTAAATGAGCTTGTTTAGAAACTATGAGAAATTGAAAAAGGTAGCAATGTGACTCAATTTCCAGCCCTTCTAGATGATAGAGCCAGGTCTCCATCTCTGCACAGAATCTTTTTTCCTTTTCAGAACATAAGCATGATTAAAGAATCAATGACAACTTTAAGAACATAAAGAAAAAACTATGCCAGGAACACAGAGGATATCAAGCATCGCAAGACTGGAAGTCTGGATAAGCCTAGTACTCTCTCTCGCTCTGAGTCACTGTAATTTAACATTTAACAACACGTTGAAAGTAATAGACTTGGGCTTTTACCAAGTGAGACTTCAGGTGACACCCAGGTTATGTGAAAATCATATTGCAAGTGTTTGCTATGTCTTATCTTAAAGGCAGCATCTTTCATTGGTCAAATGGGAGCTGCAAAGGTTTGGGACTGTGATGTTAATCTATAATTATAAACTCAGAATACTGGTTTTATAAAACTCTTGAAAAAGTAGAGATGTAATATTGGCAAAATCTAACCCTCAGTTTTTGTCATGACAATGGAATAATGAAAAGAGAGGAACTGACAGTGATTAAAAGCTTTAAAAATCATTTTAGTGCCATGTCAGGTAGAAGAGATATAGTAATGACATATCTGAAGATTTACTGTGAAATTAATTTCTCCATTATTTACCTATTTTTTCTTAGTACTTGGGGCTCAAGCAAAGCCCTTACACAGGTCACACTCTGAATTAAATCCCCAGCCTCAAGTCTCTCTATTATTAATATTTGAAGTTACAATAGGCTTAATTTATTAAGAATCATAAATATATTATGGATAAGTCTAGTACTCTCACTCTGAGTCACTGTAATTTAACATTTAACAACACATTGAAAGTAATAGACTTGAGCTTTTACCAAGTGAGTCTTCAAGTGACACCCAGGTTATGTAAAAATCATATTGCAAGTGTTTGATATGTCTTATTTCTTAAATACTTTATTTCTTAAATAATGTGTTGAAAATGTTTTAGGTAAATCTGCAGAAACGTAGAAATATTTCCAGATTTTCTTTGTTTATGTTTGTTTATTTGTTTGTTTGTTTGAGAAGGTTTATCCTATTTTGCCCAAATTAACCTTAAATCCACAAAATTAAGAAATCAACTCTTGAGTGGTTTGAATTATAAACATCTACTCTTTCATGTTTCCAGAAATATTACTTTAAAGCTTCTGAAGTTGTATTAGCTAAGGATATTTATTTGAGTCTCAACATGAAGAATTTCAGAAAATTAAAACAGGAAAAGGTAAATTTTAGTGCTTTAATTAATCAAAGACATTGATTAACTTAGATGTGGAGTAGAATCTTTAAAAGGTTTCTACTGGATAGAAACAGCCTTGTTTCTACAAACATGGTCTAACCAGGAATATATAGGCAGATATAAATGTCTTACATCTGCTGAGATTATCTTTTGCTGAGAAATCATTAGAAGCAGCACTTCTTCTGGGGTGACTGGCAAGCTATATGCAGAGAGAAATGGAACAAAAATACAGCTTGTTTTAGTTGCGTTATATCCCAGTTACAGATCAAGAGAGCAAGAGAAAATCTTGCTAGCCAATTTAACTATAAAAACTCAGGGACGTTGCTAGCAAATCTCCTTCAAAAGATACTGAGCATTTAAAGTACGGAATGCTTGGGTTTTCTGATGCATCCAGCAATTGACTTGTGCTCTGCATGGTTTTATGTCAACTTGATACAAACTAAAGTCAGTAAAAGCTTTCTGAACTCACAATGGCCGAAACTTAATTAAAAATCAAAACAATGCTAGGTCTTTTCTGGCAGTGCTCACTGTTGGTCCACTGTGCAACTCTGTTGCGGTTGTTCTAAGCACACTTTTCACAGTGTGTACCTTTACGGTTCACGATACCATCCAATGATGCCTGCAACATCTCATCTCATATGATTCCACTGTTGTATGTCATGAAGTGATTTTTACTGTATCAGTTTTACTACATCAGCACTTTTGTGCTCTCATAGAAACATAATGTTTTAATTACAGAAAATAAAGACATTCAATGTTTTTATAATTTCCCACCACTTTTTCCTCAACATCTATCAAGTAATTATATATTTAAATTATACTTTTGATTTTTTTAAGGTTTATTTTTACTTGTGTGGATGTATGTTTTGTGGATTGTATGCTACTTTTGCTCAAGCACCAGCAGAGGTCAGAACAGGAAACTGGATTCCCTGGAGCTGGAGTTATAGGCAGCTATGAGACAAAATAAAAAAGAATATTAAAAATCTAAAATTTAAAATTTTATTGAGTATTTAAGAGAACTTACTGCTCTTACCAAGGACCCAGGTTTGATTCCCAGCACATAAGGACAAACCAAAGCCACAAGGAGTTCTAGTTCCAGAAAAGCCAGTGTCTTCTTTAGTGCCCATTCCGGCTCCTCTGTGCATAAGCATAGCCACGCAAGCATACACAGAAACAAGCAAATACATTCATCTTGAAAAATTACTGTTGAGGTACTGACTTTAGTTTCATTAAAAAGAAAGAGAGCAAGGGACTTATAAAGATGTTTGGCAGGAGAATAGGAAAGGGAGAAATGTTATAGTTATATCATGGTCTCAAAAAGAAAAATTAAGAAAGAAAAATAAATAAATAAATAAATAAATTTTGGCTTTGTTTTGGGAATTTCCAACAATTTCTGAGAAGACCCTAAACATGTTTCTACCATTTTATGCCAAATAAATATTTATGCAAACTGCAAAATTTCAGTTGAGACCCAGTTGTTCCTCCAGCTAAAATGCTTTTTTCTTAGAGTTGGATGACTGCATCCTCAATCCAGGTAGTGAGGAAGAATGGTAGGGCGTAAACAAAGCAAGCAATGCTGCACTCCGGCACTTCATTGCAGGAGACATGGAAAAGACTTCTTCTCACAGCCATGGCCAGCTCCAAGGCATCTGTGGGATAGGTTTTCTATTTTGCACAATTCCTTCCTGACTAAATATTTTATTACCTTGACTTACATTGACAATCACTGTAATGATGTTAATTAATAAGCCAACAATAAATCACTAGCCTAACTCATGACTTTAAATATCACAAGCTATAAATAATTTTTTTCAAAATAAATTAGTTTAGAGGCATGCCTCTGGGTATTTAAATAATTGAATAATCCTATAGGACTGTTAGCGACAAGGCACATGAATATTAAGTGACAGCTTTTAAAAATAATTATTTCTATTTTAGAACCATTTTTCAATAATTTTTGGCAATAATTAGGAAGCAGAATCAGTTTCCTGTTATGCATAAACTCAAAGGCTTTATGTCTGCAGAGGATAACTTCACACTTCTCTTTCTAGACAAGAAACACATCAAGTACATAAAGTGTAGTTTAAATACTGCTAATGCAGTGATTTTTCTCAGTTATCAAGTAATTCAAACACATTATTATTTTTCTATACTTTTGCTTGAGGACAGTTGCAGCAAACACCTTGTCATTGAGGGAATTTAAATACATTTTATGTAGGCATCATAACAAATTAAATAAGGCATATTAAATTAAATTAAATATGGCTCAGAGGTTAAGAACACTCACTGTTCTTTCAAGGGTCCTGAGTTCAATTCCCAGCAACCACATGATGGCTCATAACCATCTATAGTAATATCTGGTGTGCAGGCAGAATATTGTATAAATAATAAATAAATCTTTAAAAAAGAAATTAAATATTAATTTCCATTTTCTAAGAAAGTTAATGATTACTCTAAAACTTAGGCAAAAGACAAGCACTCACAGTCCAGTTGGGAGAAGGATGTTGAAAGACAGGTATTACAGTTTAAATTAGTGGTTACTTGCAAAAGACTCTAGTAATTGGTAGTAGGTTGTTGTTATAATTAAATTCTTAAACTTTGAGTTGGAATGAAGAACCTTGAGTAAACTTGAGGGTGAGTAAACTTGGAAGGAAACCTACAGAGAATCTCAGGGAAATGTTTCCTGCACTGGCTGAAGACCTGAGTTAATTCCCAGCACCATCTTCATCCAGAGTGATGAAATGGGATTGTTCTCCCCTGATAACCCATTCTCTGGAAGAATCTGTCAAATCTCATTAAAACATGCATGTAACTTTGAGACTTGTGAGGGCTGTAAGCTTGTCCTGGGGGTGGGACTGCCAGACTCCTGTCATGTTTGCAGCTCAGCTTACCTTTTAGATGAGGCTTCTGTTTCTAATTTGATCCAGAAGCCATGTCGATAAAACTGCATTTGCCTTGCATCTTTCTTTTTAAGTCTTCCATCACTTTTCATTGGTTATGGCTACCTTTGTGACACTTTGAAGCTCTTCTCTTTTTTTTCTTTTGGGATTTATCTTTTTTTTTAATCTTTTTTATACCACTTTTTATTGTCATAGGAGATTCATGTCAGTCATCTTGCTGGAAATCCTTTCTTTCTTTTGAAACCAAGTACGACTTTACTGATACATTCTTAAAATGCTTCTAACTCCTCATGATACTAATGTAAAGATAAATGAACTTTAAAAACTATTAGTTTATGAACACAGTTTAAGATGATTTATAGCACTTCAACATATTCTCCTAGTGTGGAGGGAATGAGGTGGGATTTCTAGTGAACCAAAGTTGTTTCAAATATATTGGGACCCCTGAAATAAAGTAAAATTCAGTATTGTATACTACATTGTGAATCCTAAGAAAGACTCATAAAATCATTATATCAAGTCTTCAAATAAATGGTGCTTTAATATCTTCATAGTTTGCCTTAAATCTTTTGCAAGCCTACATTTCTTTTTTTATTTATTTTTTTACTTACAGTTTATTCACTTTGTATCCCCCTGTAGCTCCCTCCTCCCTCCCCTCCCAATCCCTTCCTTCCCCTTCTCCACATATGTCCCTCCACAATTCCACTGATAGGGGAGGTCTTCTTTTCCTTCCTTATATTCCTAGTCTATTAGGCCTCATCAGGAGTGGTTGCATTGTCTTCCTCTGTGGCCTGGTAAGGCTGCCTCCCCATCAGGGTGAAGTGATCAAAGAGCAGGCCAATCAGTTCATGTCAGAGGCAGTCCCTGTTAACATTACTATGGAACCCTCTTGGACACTGAACTGCCATGGGCTACATCTGTGTAGGGGTTCTAGGTTATCTCCATGCATGCTACTTGGTTGGAGTATCAGTCTCAGGAAAGACCCCTGTGCTCAGATTTTTTGGTTCTGTTGCTCTCCTTGTGGAGTTCCTGTCCTCTCCAGATCTTACTATTTCCCACTTCTTTCATAACATTCCCTGCACTCTGCCCAACAGTTGGCCATAAGTCTTAGCATCTGCTTTGATAGTCTGCAGGGCAGAACCTTTCAGATGCCCTCTGTGGCAGGCTCCTAACTTTCTCCCTGTTTTCTCCTTTTGATGTCCATCTTCTTTGGCTTTCTGGCTGGAGACTGAGCATTTTAGCCAGAGTCCTTCTTCTTAATTAATTTCTTTAGGTGTACAGATTTTATTAGATTTATCCTATATCATATGTCTATATGAGTGAGTGTATACTGTGTGTTTCTTTCTGCTTTTAGGATAGCTCACTCAGGATGATATTTTCTAGTTCCCACCATTTACCTGCAAATTTCATGATTTCCTTGTTTTTAATTGCTGAGTAATATTCCATTGTGTAGATGTACCACAATTTCTGAATCCATTCCTCAGTTGAGGGACACCTGGGTTGCTTCCAGCTTCTAGCTATTACAAATAAAGCTGCTACAAACATAGTTGAGCAAATGTCCTTATTGTGTACTTGAGCCTCTTTTGGATATATGCCTAGGAAGGGTATAGCTGGCTCTTGAGTAAGCGCTTTTCCTAGTTGTCTGAGGAAGAGCCATATTGATTTCCAGAGTGGTTGTATAAGTTTATATTCTGACCAGCAGTGGAGGAGAGTTCCCCTT
>JAQQSO010000982.1:0-14486 GCA_028658305.1 Pachyuromys duprasi
CGATCATCCTAAGTGAGGTTTCTCAAAAGCAGAAAGAAACATATGGTATATACTCACTTATATAGACCTATAGGATAGGAAGGTCATGCTGAAATCTACACTCCGAGGGAGGATATACAGGAAGGAGGACCCAGGTGGATATGATCAATGCCCATTTGGATGAACAAATGGGATGGACATTGAGTGGAGGAGAAAACAAGCAACAGGACAGGAGTATGCCAAGGAGGACCTCAGGGGGTGGGGGTCAATGTAAAGATGTATCAGAGCAGATATTAAGACCGAGATCAAGCCTTTGGCAGAGGGCAAGAAGTGATGATAGAAATGGAGGAGGTTGGTGAAACTTGGAGAGAACAAGAGCTCCACAATGACTAAACTGAGCAGGGCACAGGGGTCTTGTATGAGACGGTTTCTACAACCAAGGACCATGTGTGGATGTATCCTGGAACCCCTGTGCAGACGGGACCCAGGATAGCTTGGTGTAGGACTGGAGGGCCTAGTGAGGGAAGCAGGGACTGTTTCAGTCTTGAACTTTGATGGCTGACTCTTTGACCCTCCCCCATACAAGCCGGGGAGTGACAGACTGGCTGGATCCCAGTGGAGGACATTGCAGCCAGCCCTGTGGAGACAGGATGAGCTGTGGTTGGATGGAAGGGGAGGAGGTCCTCTCCGGTTGGTGGACTTGGAGGGGGCAGGGAGGAGATGAGGGAGGGTTGGGAAGGGTGGGAGGGAGTGAGGGGGGGGCTGCACATGGGATGCAAAGTACCTAACCTGTGATTGATAACAAAAAAAAATAAAAAATATTATAAAAAGTTTGAAGGAGAAGAAAATATGATCATCTCGTTAGATGCTACAAAATCATTTGACAAAATCTAGCACCCATTCTTGTTTAAAATATTGGAGAGATCAGGGATAGAAGTCACATAACTAAACATGGTAAAGACAGTATTTAGCAAGCCTATAAATAACATCAGACTAGATGGAGTGAAACTTAATTCAATCCCACTGAAATAATGGACAAGGCAAGGCTGCCCAGTCTTTCCATATCTCTTCAACATAATACTTAAAGTCCTATATAGAGCAATAACACAACTAAAGGAGATTAAGGGGTTACTAATCTGAAAGGAAAACATCGATGTATCACTATTATCAGATGATATGATAGTATACATGAGCAACTCCAAAAATTTAACCACAGAACACCTTCAACAAAGTGGCTGAATACAAAATTACCTCAAAAAACAGTACCCTCCTCCTCCACTATACAAAAGGTCAAAGGGCTGTGAAAGAAATTAGGGAAACAACACCTTTCACAATAGCCACAAATAATATAAAGTACCTTAGTGTGACTCTAACGAAGCAAGTAAAAGACCTGTTGGAAAAAAGCTTCAAGCCTCTGAAGAAAGAAATTGAAGATGATATCAGAAGTTGGAAAGACATGTAAGATAAACATAATAAAATCTGTACACATAAATGGCTAAGCAAGAAGAAGATCCCTGGATAAGATTATCAATGGTCACTCAGAAAGGCGAACAGAATGGACAATGGAAGAAGGAGAAAACAGGGAACAGTACAGAAGCCTACAATAGAGGGCCTCTGAAAGACTCTACTCAGCAGTGTATCAAAGCAGATGCTGAGGCCCATAACAATACTATGAGCAGAGTGCAGGAAAGAAGGGGGAATTAGTAAGACCTGGAAGTGACAAGAGCTCTACAAGCAGAGTGACAGAATCAAACAATTTGAGCACAGGGGTCTTTTCTGAGAGTGATACCCCAACCAAGGACCATGCATGTATATAACCTAGAACCACTGCTCAGATGTAGCCCATGGCAGCTCAGAATCCAAGTGGGTTCCCTAGTTATGGGATCAGGGACTGTCTCTGACATGAACTCAGTGGCAGGTTCTTTGATCACCTCACCCTGAGAGGGGAACAGCCTTGCCAGGCTGCAGAGAAAGACAATGCAGCCACTCCTGATGAGACTTGATAGGCAAGGGTCTAATGGAATGTGAGGAGGGCCTTCCATATCAGTGGACTTAGAGAAGGGCATGGGAGGAGATGAGGGATGGAGGGTGTGATTAGAAGGGAAAGAGGGAGGGGGCAATAGTTGGGATAAAAAGTGAATAAACTGTAATTAATATAAAGAAAACAAAAAAATTAAAAAAGATATTTTGGAATGTTCTAGTTGACATGATAACCTGTCTTATGTTTAACAATCAATAAAAAGTGCTTCTGCAAAGCTACTAGCCACTCATTTCATTTCAGTTCAGTTCATCAGAGTGATCCCCCTGCTGAAGAGCAGCCCAAATTCCTCCTGAAGTGTCCGTCTTTCTTCAATCATCCTTCCTAGCCGAGAACATTGACACTCAGGGAACAGAAAGATAACACAATGGTGAGGATTAGAAAACAAATGCAGAATTACAGAGCTTCATCTTCAAGTTTAAAGTTCCAGCAGATATCACCTATCAATACAAGTTATCCCTTTTCTGCATTCATAGTAGCAGGCAACACTAATCAATGCAAACACTCCAATTTTGGAATTCACAGTGCAGACATCAATACTTGATGCCAGCACACCCAGGAAATAGAGATGGGCTCCCAGAATTTTTTTTTTTTTTAGTTTCTTGAGATATGGTTTCTCTGTGTAACTGCCGCTGGCTGAATTCCCAGAATTCTTAATATTGCAAGCTTAGTCAGTCACTACAGTCCTATTAATATATTATCTGGGTTTTGGAGAGACAGCTCAAGGGTTAAGAGTGTGTGATGCTTTTGCAGAAGATCCAAGTACCATGACTCACAACTCTAGCTGCAAGGGACATAACATGTCTTCTGGTATTTGCTTGAACATGGTCCACACACACACACACACACACACACACACACACACACACTAAAATTAACTCTTTTTTTAAGTAGTTGAACTCAGGGAGGCAGAGACAGGTGGATCTCTTTGAGTTTGATGCCAGCCTGTTTGACAAAGCAGTTCCAGGACAGCCAACTTTACACAGAGGAACCCTGTCCTCAGGGGAAAATAGTTGGAAAGAAATCTGTCTCCCCTAGCACAAACAAGATGTGCAAACCAAGACTGAGGTGACTCTTGGAAGGACCCACAGCAGGCCAGGCCTGGCAGATGATAGCTCCTTCATTCTCTCACCTTCTCTTAGACCTAGTTCCTGAGGAGATGTGAGCAAACATCTAGGGCCCCTAGGCATGGAACTGAGGACAAATCCACAAGCAGGCAGCACCATAGTCCAACTTGGTAAACAAATGAGTTTTAATGGGGTTGCTTACAGGAATATGTATGGGTGAGGGGTTACCTACAGGAGCAGAAATGACACAAGTACAGCAGCATCACAAAAGCCCACTGAGCATAAGTGACAGCTCATCCACCAAGCTTGAAGTCCCCAGGCAGGTCACACAAGAGAGATTTTCATCCCAGTTTACACTGGTTTGAGCATGATTCTCAGGTCTTTAATATCAATATCCACCTGGGGTGGAAGGGTACTTCCAATAACCTTGCTTACTTCCTGAGCTTATGTGTGTTTGTCTCACTTCCCTTAGAACTTCCATTGGTTTCACATCTCTTTGTTCTAAGGAGATGTTCTTTAGCCCGGCTTCTGTCCTAGAGTCTCAGTTAAGGAGTCAGGACAGACAACATGGATATGTCACTCAAACACTAATACAACCATGCTTTTGACAGATATTGAGCAAACAGTGTGCAAACAAGAAGTGCAGGCCAGGGAAGTGGTGACTGTGCTGGAATTTTAAAAAAAAGTAAAAAGAAAATATTAATTAATTATTTATTTTGGGGACAGGGTCCTCTTCCTACGTAAAATTGCAAACAGGACAAATAGCTGTTGTTTCAAGCTGTTAAATTCTAAAGACAATTTGTTGCCCTGCAGACACTGACAGATACGCCCTCAGATTCTCAGAAATACTCCTGGTTTCTTGTATTAAATTCTTTATCCTGTTGTTCCTCTCCTCCCTTCAAGTAGGCCAGGGACTTCCTGGCTTGGGAGTAAGCGGGGGATTTGCTTGCAGTCCAAGAGTTTGAATAGTAGAGAAGGTGTTTAGGGAGTGGTTGGACTTCAAAGATGGCCTTCTTCAACAAGTTGGGAACTTATCTGGGACAGAGGCTCAGCACACCAGAAGAGAGGAGGTCCCAGAGAGAGTTCAATACAGTCATGTCATCCTGTCTGGAGAACCCTTTCCTGGGATTGGCTTTGAGTAGTGATTGATGTGCCCACAAGTCAAATTCATGGGTCAGTTTTAAAGTAAAGACAGGAATGGGGAGGGAGGAAAGGAGGTAGGAAAGGGGAGAAAGAAAGAGAGATTCAGAAAGAAAGATAAAGAAAGAGAGAGAGAGGTTGAGGAAGTGCACCCACTGTTATGTATTGCTCTGTGACTTCTCCATATACTTATATGGAGGTATGAACCCTTATTTTACAGTTTTTAAGTGTGTCTCCACATGTGTGCACATTCTGGCTTTGTTTCCTTTCACCATGTTGGTTACTGGAGATAGATCTCAGACCCTTAGGCTTGGCGATAGGCACATGTACCCACTGAGCCTTCAGGAGCTCCAGCTTTCTCCAATGATGCTTTGTTTAGCTGTCTTCTCTCTCTGCAGGCTGAGTCCTCCCTTTCCTCATTTCCCATTCTTGATGCTCATTCTTGCTCTTCATGATTGCATCCCTCAGAGGACACAAGAGGGATGGGATTTGGCAGTCACAAAGCTTGTCACTGCTTCAGGGGTGTGGTTATGAACAACCTCATTTTGCAGATGAACACACTGATGCTCAAGGGGACTCTATTCCAGAGCATCCAGAAATTGGGATGTGAGCCATAGAGCCAAGCATTCACAGCCTCTCTTCTCACTCTGGGATCTAGTGACTGAGAAGAGTACTTCTGGGGTCAGAGTGGAAGACACTGAAGTTTCTGGGAACCAAAGAAGGACAAGAAGGGAGGAGCTTACATACCTCCTCCAAACCCCCACTAGCTGTCATTCCATACTGGTTGAGTTTCACTGGACTATGTTCTTCTATTCTACAGAATCCTGCTGTGGCTCCCAGGGTACTACTGGGGAACCACAACAGCTGGCCCTCTCTGTCCTCCTACTTTTCTACTCAGGAAGGGGTGGAGCCAACTCCACCTCCTCTTGAAGTGGGTCAGCCACCAAATGTGCTCCATCCAATAGAATGACAGTGACTATGTTCTAGTCCAGAGTCAAGGAGGTCTTCTAGTGAGATCTGCCTATCTGAGAATGAGAGATGACACCAAGGAGACCAGCTGTCCCCATTAACAATATCTCTCTAAACAGGCTAAGTGTGCTGCAACACAAGCCCATTTGCTGAGGCCAACATACAACCCAAGCTCTAGAATTGCAATCAGGACAAATGGCTGTTGTTTCAAGCTGCTAAATTCAAGGGGCAATTAGTTACCCTTGTAACTTACACCTTAATAACAGGTCAGTCACCTTATAACTCAGACTTCTCTGTACACTGTAATCACATACCCTTCTCTTTCTCCTGTTTCCTAGTTCATGCATCTCTCCTCCTCTTCCTCTTCCCACATCCACCTCTCCATTTCTGTCTTTTTCTTGCTCTGGTTGGGAGTTGGGATCTACACAATCCTTATATATATTAGATCAAGGTCAGCCAACCTCTCGTCTAGGAGGTCCTCCCTGACTGCCAGGCTCAATCAGGTTCCACATTTCCCAAGACACCCTTATTCAAGTTCTGCATACTCTGGTCTCTGGAACCAGAGTATGTGTGGGTGGGGAGGGGAGAGGGTGGGATGATCTGTGCATTTCTCCCTTTAATTCCCAAGATGCAGTGGTCCTAGTTACTGGGGTGTCCTCAGCATGGCCATTAGTGGGCAGGAAATATTATAGCTGCCCCCTAAGCATTTCCTGGGTGTCTGAATGAGTGTCTTCTACACTTCACTGACTTTGTGTTTTGGGCCTACTGATGGAGGACAAATTAAATAATGATGATCACAACAGATTTTATATGAAAGAGGTTTATTAGATGGAGACGAAGAGAGAGAGAGAAGGGAGAGCAGGACATGATGGGGAGAAAGAGAGAGAGGGGGGCACCCAGACAGAGAAAGGGGAGAGCAAGAGGGGGCAAGCGGCAAGAGAAGCCAGAGAGAAAACATGTGGCAGATTGTTCTCTCTCTCTCTCTCTTTTTTAAGTAATTTGTTTGCTTGTTTGTTTATTTATTTATTTATTTTAACATTTTTTATTTTATATTAATCACAGGGTATGTACTTTGTATCCCAGCCATAGCCCCCTCCCGCATTCCTTCCTTAGCCCACCCTTCCCTCCCTCGTCTCCTCCCTGCCACTTTTCAAGATTGTTCCCTTTTAAGGAGCAAGTTAACCAACCTTTCCAGGTCCCCTGGCAATTTACATGCGACACCATAAGTTGCCAGGCAATCCAGGAGCAGGTTTAGTTCCACAATCCTAACATTCCTCCCTTTTCCTATAGTTAAAAAATGAGGAACTTGGGCTGCTTCTCATGTAAGATAAGTTAAAGTATATGAATTTAGGTTCTTTGGAAGTGGCTCGTGGTTGCCATGCAAGAGGTTAAGAGAGAAGAAATAATAGTAAAAAAAAATGGTCAGATTACATGGTAAAGAGGAGGAAGGGAAGCCTCTTCCCTGGAAAATTTAGGGAATAGGGCTGCCAGGAGAGAATTGCCAGCCAGGTAAGGCAGCAGGTAGGGACTGAGGAATGCTGGGAGAACCGGGAGCTGCTTATCCTGGTCCTGAAGCACACCATTTCAGCCTTTTGTTAATAATAAGGGAATAACAGACGTAGATTCTCTTCTGGCTACTTCCTGCTGACCCTGCAGGCATGGTAGAGAGGTCAAAAGGCTGAAATGCTAGCCAACTGAGGAAGAACAGGCTGCTTTGATGCTGTCCAGGGCCTGCAAGAACATCCATGGTTGGGAGGGAAAGTGCAGGTCCAGCTTGATGGAAGTCTGTGAGGTCATATGGGAACACTTGTGGTAGCGGTTTTGGCACTGATGTGGAGATAGGAAACAACTGGATCTGCAGGATCCTGAAACATATACATAGGCAGAAGATAAAGTTAAGTAGGTTATGGAGAAAATTATTTAGGTGTACATTTAAAACTTTTGGGAGAGCAAACAGAGGTGGAAGGTTTGGATCAAAGAGACTTCAAAATGGGAACCTCTGTTTACCTGAGGGAATCTTCATTTACCCAGTCACTGGCAGTAATTAAAAGGCTTTTCTCTGCATCTGTAATTGAAGAGAGGTTTGGTTACAGAAGTGTGTAAACTTAGAGAGTTCCTGGTGCTTTAGCAGGCACTCTAGGTAGAAACCTGAAATTCACCAGTAGACATCCCAGAGGATAATCTGGAGGAACGGACTAACGGAAGGGTAGGGAGTCAGTGACTTGTCAAGTTGTCCCAAGAGCAAGGTTTGACCTAATAGAGATTGTCCTACCTGATCCAATAGCTCATCAGCTTTGGGCCAGAGACCAGGCACATTTGTCTGAGAATGTACAGTGTACTTAGTACTAGGATTTTTGTGGCAAGCATGAGGGGAAGAAATTGCATGTAGGGAAGGGGTCTCTCAGGGGAAAGAGGAAGTCTTAAATGTAGGTCAGCAGGAAGCATCAAATGTAGCCAGTGAAAACTATGGCTAAAGGGTAGTCACTCTGTCTAAAAATATAGTAGGAAGTGGCTGGATCATGAACAACAAGCTTCCACCACCAAGAGAGGCGTTTTATGCTGATAAATGAGGTGAACTCACCAATCCAGTGGATGGCCAATATGGAGATCTCATCAATCCAGCCCGTGTTGCATGCAGCAATCTGATATCCAGGAAAGGGAAGTCCCAAAACTAGGGAAAGGGGAGGAATCCCACCTTCTGAGATAGGCACTAAGTGCAGTACTTACCTGGAGTACAATTGTCCTGAGAATTGGATTCAGGTGGATTTCCTGCAGCTTACAAGAATTATTTTAAGTTTTATGAAGGAGATAAAACTTTAGACATGTTAGCATTACAACTGCAATCTGCACTGCAATCTACATTGTAGAAAAGAGAGTAGACATAAACATTTGTGTTAACAGTACAAGCATTTTTAAGGGGAGCTCTGAAAAGGCAGAAGCCTGTAATTAAGTAGAAGTGGAACCTCACTTGATTTAACCATTAGTATAAGTAGACATTATGGAGATTTAAAATCTTGAGGTTGGAACCATGATAGTGGGTGATATAGTGGAATGTTTTTGTAATAGACTGATATTAGTAAATCAGAGCTCTCTTGACAAAGTTTAAAGCTCTGGACAGTCAACATAACAGTAGCATAGCAACAGGATGAAATATTAAGCGTTTTTACCTATTTAGGATACCTTAAATCACCTTAAATCACCTGTTATAAATTGCATTTACAAACCTTAAAACATTTTCTTAGACATTTAAATATTTATAATTTGTATTTATCAAACTTAAGATGCTTTTGAAGACTCTCAAACATGTCTCCTTTGCGTTTACCAATCTTAAGCTCTTTAGATCCTCAAACGATATTTTTAGAGGGAGGCCTTTGTATCTAGTTATTTACCCTGAGACATAGTTGAGACTGCTATGAACATTTATTGTCTTTTTGTTAAATAAAGGGATGGTAAAAGGTTTTATTTAGGACCTTTTCTTGAGCCTGGCAATAAGGCATATTGTGTCTAGGCCTGCCAACAGCAACTCTAGGACTCAGGTTTAAGGGCTGGTCTCCTGCATATGAAGAGAACTGAGAAGGCATCTAAAGTCTACCAAGACAGAAGTTGGCAATATGTCTGTGGGACCTCATTGTGAGACCAAAACAGACTTGCAATGTTAACCTGGGCTAGGCAAGGGTGGTGGAGGTCCCTAAATCAAGGAGCCATTTATTTGTTCTCTGCCAGGCCAAGGACCTAGAAAGATGGAAGTGTCTGTTGTTCTTCTTCTGGTTGAGCCTCCATGGCTGGGTACAGAGTACAAGGCTGAATGTGAGCATTTTGACTTCCAGAGGCCAGGCTGCTGGTAGGCAGCTATGGCTTGCTGAGGCAGCAGTGGGACCAGTGTGCCCTTTGCCTGGTTGACTTTTGGCTATACCCAGGCTTGATGTGTCACTGCAGACCTCTTGTCTTCTGTGCAGGAATGCCAACAGCCTCAGAACAGCAGTCACTGTCTGGAACACAGCTCTTGCTCTGGATGAGCCTGTCGGGAAGACTCCTCATTTATTATTTTTACTAACTCCTGTATGGTGACTCAAGGACCATCCTCAGCTGTTTATTAAAGATTACAGTGAAACCTTGTTTGCATCTGTAGGACCATAAATATATATTTGGACATCTATGAGATGACTGACTATTAACTTGCATTTGTTAACCATTAAATATTACTACTTTAGGTTTTGTCCCTGTTACGTTGGAGCCTTAAAAATTATAAATGTAGTCCATTAAAGTGAGAGTATAACAGTTTTTAGTATGATTTAGTATATTAAAAAGTTTATAGTTTATAAAAGTCTAAGGCTCTACTATAGATTAATAATAATACCATTTTTAGAAAATAATACCAAGCATATTTTAAGATTTTGATAGCAGAGATACAGCACAATGACAAATTTTAACATAAATAATATTTTCTCTAATATTAATAGATCTTAATTTAGAATGTTGGTAAAAACCTGTGTGTAGTAAGCCCTGAATTATGAGTTTTAAAGCCAACAATATAGTAGAACAATATAAAACAATTTTAAATTTATATTAGAATGTATTATAGCAAACCCATTACCCAGAAAGCCTAGTGGTGAATCCTGACCATAAGGAGCACATGGAAGGAGAAACAGCAACAGCATTAATCCAGGAACTGACAAAGACATAGGCAATTAGAAGTACATTCCAAACCAACTTAATTTGAATAGACATTTATAACTTTGAAATTTTACTATTATTTAAAATTTATTTTGAAGCAGGGTTGAATCATAGATTGTAAAACGTAACTTTGAATTTTTATAAAAATCCATACCAATTTAAAATGAGGCTCGTTGTTGTCCTAGTCTAAAATGAGATAAAAATTTTTTTTGATTAAGGAAGTCTTGTAAACCCCGTAAGAAAATTATATAAATCATTAGTTAAGAATTTAAAGAATTTAATATATATATATATATGTATTAAGAGTAGAGTGTACAGAAATCAAGAAGAAAAGATTTTTTAAAGCTTGAAGATAGCATCTTTGTGTGATCACAATATTGAGAGGTATAGGAGTAGGGGTGGGGTGAGCACGTGGTGAGGCTTGGAGTTCTGCAGGTGTGAGGGATGGCCGAGCTTGGGACGCTGCTCCTCTATTTAGAAATAAACAGCACACCTTGACACATGCATGCTCCCACTGTGTCTTCACAGGGAGAACAGGTGCTTGCTTGTGGGATGACTGTACAGGCCTAGTTTAAAAATCTCTGTGTGCGCATATCATGGAAGTCTGCACAGGTGAAGAGCCTTTCTGGAAGCCAAGCACTAGCTGCAAGCATTGTACAGTAAATTTAAATTTTTAAAGCCTGAGGCAGAGGTGCCAATCTGTTTGCAGAGTCCCAAACAATTTCTTACCTAAAAGAGGCATGCTAGTGATTTCCCAAGGCGATTTTTCACAGTGTGTAGGTCCAATGCCAATCCCACAACCTCCCATTTTTTCTTTTTAAATTATTTTTTGTAAATTTAATATATTTTTATTAATTACAATTTATTTATTTTATATCCCAGATGTAGCCCTCTCCCTCATACCATGAAACCGCCCTCCCTTTTCATCTCCCATGGCCCTTGTCCACTCCATTGATAGGGGCAGTCTTCATCCCTTTCCCACTGAACTTAGCCTATGAGGTCTCATCAGGGCTGGCTGCATTGTCTTCCCTTGTGGTCTCTTAAGGTTGCTTCCCCCTCAGAGTGAGGTGATCAAAGAGCCAAACACTGAGTTCATGTCAGAGACAGTCTTTGTTCCCCTCACTAAGGATCTCACTTGGACACTAAGCTGCCATGGGCTACATCTGGGCAGGGGTTCAACATTATCTCCATGCATGGTCCTTGGCTGGACTATCACTCTCAGAAAAGACACCCGTGCCTAGATTGTTGGGTTTTCTTGCCTCCTTGTGGAGCTCCTGCCCCCTTGAGGTCTTTCATCACCCCCTTCTTTCATATGATTCCATGCACTCTGCTCAAAGTTTGGCTAAGGGTCTCAGCATCTGTTTTAATACCCTGCAGGGTAGAGTCTTTCAAAGGCCCTTTGTGGTAGGCTCCAGGTCTGTTCTCAGTTTTCTCCCTCTTCTAATGACCTTCCCATTTGCCTTTCTGAATGAGGATTGATTATCTTACCCAGGGTCTTCCTTCTTGCTTAGCTTCTTTAGGTATACAGATTTTAGTATGATTATCCTATATTATATTTATAATATCCACTTATAAGTGAGTACAAACCATGTGAGTCTTTATGCTACTCGGATAACTCATTCAGAATGATCTTTTCTAATTCACACAATTTGCCTGCAATTTTCAGATTCATTTGTTCTTAATTGCTGTGTAGTAATCCATTGTCTAAATGTATCAGAATTTTTGCATCCATTCCTCTGTTGAAGGACATCTGGATATTTTCCAGATTCTTGCAGTTATGAGGAAAGCTGCTATGAACATGATCGTGCAAATGTGCTTGTGGAATATATGAACATGTTTTGACTATATGCCTAGAAATGTTATCGCTGGATCTAGAGGTTGCATTATTCCCAATTTTTTGAGAAAATGCCAGATTCATTTCCAAAGTGGTTCTACAAGTTTACATTCCAACCAGCAATCAAAGAGGTTTCCACTTTCTCCACATCCTCTCCAGCATGTATTGTCACTTGAGTTTTTGATCTTAGCAATTATGATGGGTATAAGGTGAAACCTCAGGTTAGTTTTGATTTGCGTTTCCCTGATGACAGGAAGGAAGTTGAGCATTTCATTAAGCGTTTCTCTGCCTTTCGATATTTCTCTATTCAGAATTTACTGTTTAGCTTTGTACCCCATTTTTAATTGGATTACTTGATTTGTTGCTTTTTAATCTCTTTAATCTTTATATTCTGGATATTAGCCCTCTGTCAGATATAGGGTTGGTGGAGATCTTTTTCCAGTCTGTAGGCTGACATTTTTTCTGACAACAATGTCTTTTGATTTATACAAGCTTTTCAGTTTCATGAGGTCCCATTTCTTGATTGTCAGTCTTACAGCATGTGTTGTTGGTGTTCTGTTCAGGAAGTTGTCTCCTGTGCTAATGAGTTCAAGGCTCTTCCCCACTTTTCTTGTAACAGATTTAGGGTGTCTGGTTTTATGTTAAGGTCTTCTTGAACTTTAGTTTTGTGCAGGACGATAAATAAGAATCTATGTGCATTTTTCTTTATGTAGACATCCAGTTAAACCAGCACCATGTGTTGAAGATCCTTTTTTTCCCATTGTATGGTTTTGGCTTCCTGTCAAAAATTAAGTATCCATAGTTATGTGAGTTTATTTCTGGGTATTCTAATGATTCCATTGATCCACAATTCTGTTTTTATGTCAGTACTATGCAGTTTTTATTATTATTGCTCTCTAGTACAGCTTGAGGTCAGGGATGGAGATATCTCCAGATGACCTGTGGTTTTATAGGATTTTTTTTAGGAATTCTAGGTTTTTTATGTTTTTCCATAGGAAATTGAGAGTTGTTCTTTCAACTTTTTAAAACACTTTTAACATTTATTTTAGAAAAGATATATTTATTTTCTTTTGCAGCAGAGTCTCACTTTTCATTTCAAAGTCTCCTGGAATTTGATATGTAGACCAGCTTTAGAGAGTAATTGAATATGACCTCAGATCCTTAAACAAGAAGTGGACTCCTGCTTACAAATGAAAATTTAATTTTCTCAATGGAGTCTCATTATCTCCACCATATTATTAACCAGATATGTTAACCATGCTTAAAGGTAAACCCCATACCCAACAGGAAATGAAAAAATGGTATTTTTATAAACTTCTCTCATTGCTTTGTTTTTTGCTCTTTTCCCTTCTTACTGGACTTTTGCTATTATGGTTTCTGATTTTGTATTTTTATGGAGTGTGTGTGTGTGTGTGTGTTTCCTATGTTCTTTCCTTTTTAAAATTCTGGTTTATTTATTTGTTTTCTAAAGAGAGGATGTGCTATTGTGTGTGTAGGAAGGTGGGAACATCTGGGAGGCACTGACAGAGAGGAAAGTCATCAGAATGTATTGTGTAAATGTTTTTCAATAAAAAGAAAGAAAACACTAATTTCATTAACTCAACTCACACTTAGAAGGTCTGGTTTTCCAATAATCTGGAACAAGCCCTTACAAACAGTCTTTCTTGTTTTAAACTCTTCATAGGTATTTCCAGGTGTAAATTCCTGATTGTGGAGATAATGCCCAATCATCATTAGGTTCCATACAAGAAACATATCAAGGAAGAGAGAGCAAGCATGTATGTGCAATCTTGAAAATTCTCTGACGGGGCTTTACACAAGCCGGAGATAGCTGTTCTGTGTACAAGTTTTGCTCATTTACATTGGCCTGAAAAAAAACATATTTGAAAATGCGTTCAAGATAATTATCTCCCTGAAAAAAACTAAAGTCCAAGTGGATCAAAGACCTCTACATAAAACTAGACACTACACCTGTTAGAAGAAAAAGTGGGGAAGAGCCTTCAACTCCTTGGCACAGGAGACAACTTCATGAACTGAACATCAACAGCACTGACTCCAAGATCAACAATCAATAAATGAGACCTCATGAAAGTGAAATGCCTCTGTAAAGCAAAGGACAATATCATCAATACAAAACAACAGGCTACAAACTAGGAAAGGATCTAAGTCATCACTATGGTGTAATATACAGAATGTATAAAGAACTCAAGAAATTAAACAGCAACAAATCAAGTAAGCCACCAAAAAATGTGGTACAGAGCTAAACAGAGAATTTTCAATTATTACTGGAATATCAAATGGGAGAGAAACACCTAAAGAAATGCTCAACATCCCTAGTCATCAGGGAAATGCAAATCAAAATGACCCTGAGATTTCACCCTACAACCATCAGAATGGCTAAGATCAAAAACTCAAGTCACAACTCATGCCAGAGAGGATGAGGAGAAAGAAAAACCCTTCTCAATAGATGGTGCAAATGTAAACTTGTAGAGCCATATTGGAAATCAATCCTGCACATTCTCAGACAATTAGGAATAGTGCTACCTACAGATCCAGCTATACCACTCCTAAGCATATATCCAAAATATGTAAAAGTTACACAACAAGAACATCTACTCAGCCATGTTCATAACAGATTTATTTGTAATGCCCAGAATCTGGAAACAATCCAGATGTCCCTCAGTTGAGGACTAGATACAGAAATTGTGTTACATTTACAAAAGTGATTACTGCTCAGCAATTAAAAACAGGAAAATCATGAAAATATATGCCCCAAACAAAAGAG
>JAQQSO010000983.1:0-15121 GCA_028658305.1 Pachyuromys duprasi
TCATTGGTTCTTTGAATAGTTTTATTCCTTTCTAATTGATTGATTTCAGCCCTGAGTTTATTTCCAGCCTTCTGTTCCTCTTGGGTGTATCTGCTTCTTTTTTTTCTAGAGCTTTCAGTTGGGCCATTAAGTTGGTTGTATGAGATGTTTCAAATTTCTTCTTGAAGGCACTTGGTGCTATGAACTTTCCTCTTAGCACTGCCTTCATTGTGTCCCATAAGTTTGGGTATGTTGTGCTTTCATTTTCATTGAATTCTAGGAAGTCTTTAATTTCCTTCTTAATTTCTTCCCTATCCAAGCTGTCCTTGAGTAGGAAGTTGCTCAGTTTCCATGTATGTGCAGGCCTTTTGCTATTTCTATTGTTGTTGAGGTCCAGCTTTAAACTGTGATGATCAGATAGAATATAAGGGTTTATTTCAATCATCCTGTATCTGCTGAGGCTTGCTTTGTGACCAACTATATGCTCTATTTTGGAGAAGGTTCCATGAGGTGCTGAAAAGTAGGTATACTCTTTTGATCTAGGATGAAAGGTCCTGTAGATATCTATTAGGTCTATTTGATTTAGGGTGTCTGTGAGTGCCCTTGTTTCTCTGTTTTGCTTCTGACTGGTTGATCAGTTCCTTGGTGAGATTGGAGTGTTGAAGTCTCCCACTATTAGGGTGTTGGGATGAATGTGTGATTTCAGTTTTAATATTGTTTGATTTACATATGTAGGTGGTCTTGTATTTGGGGCATAAATGTTCAAAATTGTGATGTCCTCCTGTTGGAATTTTCCTTTGATGAGAAGGAAGTGCCCCTCCTCATCTTTCTTGATTAACTTTGGTTAATTAACTTTGGGGCACACACAGTGGGTTTGGGTTGATTGCAGGTGTTACCGGGTGGTGTGCACCTGCTGTATGCAGGCCTGTTTGAAATGGTGCCTGAGGCCTTCTCTGTCTGGCTGGTGGACACACACAGGGACTGAGGTTTTTGCTGGCGGAAGCATGGGGTGTGTGCCCGCAGTGTGCAGACTGGTCAAAACGGTCCCCCCCCGACCCTCTTATTCTGGGGTGGGTGATTGGTGTGTGCCTGCCGTACACCTGTGGGTTGAAGCAGAACCGGGGTGCAGTGTGAGCTCGCAGTGTGCAGGTCAGTGAAAATGGTACCTGGTTCCTTCTCAGACTGCCCGGGAGACTGTGTGATCCAGTCTATTATGGCAGCTGCGGGTGCCCAGTGCGGCTGCTTGTTCAGATCAGAGCTGTGTGCCGCTGGTCACCCGGAGATTTTTCTGGATAATAACTGGGTGTCCCTAGGGTTTTCCTACTTGATTTTCTCACCGTAGGAGTTCTGCTCACCTTGCAATCACAATGCTGGCGTTTTAGGTCCCAGAGTTCAGTCTCCTGGTTGCTGCGTTGTTTCTGTGTCCTACTCCTCAGACACAGTGTCCTCTCATGGCAGCCATCTTGGATCTCCTCCAGATGTTATGTCTTATGAGCAGAGAATCTGTCTTCATAAAGTCTGACACTGAAGCCAGATCCAAGTGTATATAACTAAGGATTAACTTGATAACATTTCTACTACCAAACAGAAAACTAATATCAGACTCAGAGAAAGCCTTGGTCAATTTTCTGATATTCATGGTGAGGCAGGCAAACACAGAGGATGTCTTTGCCACCTGAGACTTTTCTTGACCTGGGTTATGTGCACAGCTTTATTCTAACAATACACCTGCCAAATCAAGATCGTTTCCTGCATACGCTGCACACACACATACACACACACCTCTCTTCTAACAATATACTTAGCAACCTGTTAGCAGCCTGGAATACCTACTTGCATTGTGTTGCATTGATACCTCTTGCTGAACAATAAAATAGATTTCCTCTCTAAATAACCATTGACTGTATATTCTATTTAGTCATATTCCAGTTATTTTGGAGTATGAGAGAGCAGGTGATAACCAACCTGGACAGATTTAGGGTATGTTTTAATTAGGGTTTTTATTCTTGCAAAGTCAATGGTCACTTTCAGCCTGAAACACTCAGGTCACACATCATCACCGAGGGAAGTCAAGGCAGTAACCTGGAGCCAGGAACTGAAGCAGCAGCTGAAAAGGCACACTGCTGACTGAATTACTTTCTATGTTGTGGTAAACTTGTTTATATATACAACTCAGAACCACCTACCAGGGTTGACACCATCTACAGTGAATTGGGACCTTTCATAACAATCATCAATAAAGAAACTTCCATATAAGCCAAGCTTATGGAGGTATTTTTTCAGGTAAGATGACATCTTCCCAAATATGTCTAGGTTTGGGTCAAGTTAACAAAAACAATACAATTGACACTTGTCTACTTGACAATGGTACATCCTTATAAAACCATAATCTTTCCTCTCTTGTTAATCTCCATACTCGTATTCATTATTAATATGACAGTATAAGTACTAGTCCAACTTTTAAAAGTCCCAATGACTTTAAGCATTTCAACACTTCAAAGTAGTCTCTTTTACCATGTCTCAGAGGTTTTGTTATGTTGTATTTTCATTTTCATTTAGTTCTGGAAACTTGTATTTTTTTTCTTGATTTCAACAATGTGTTGTTTAATCTCTATGAGTTTGTGTACTTACTAGAGACTGTTTTTATAAGTAATTTATTTATTTTCATATTAATCACAGGTTATATACTTTGTGTCCCAGCCATAGCTTCCTCCCTCATTCCCTCCCACTCTCCCCCTCCCTCCGCCATCTTCTCCCTGCCAACCCTCCAAGTCCACTGATAAGGGAGGACCTCCCCCACTTCCTTCTGACCCTAGCTGATTATGTCTCTTCAGGGCGGGCTGCAGTGTCCTCTTCTGGGATCTAGTTAGGCTGCTCCTCCCTTGGGGCAGGGGGCAGTCAACAAGCCAGCCGTTGAGTTCATGACCCAAGTATAGAGACTGGTTTTAAGTTTTATTGCATTATGATCAGATAGAATACAGAATATTTTTTAACTTAAATTTTGTTTTGTGTCTTAAGATGTACTCTATGTCGTAGAATTGCCTTTGGGTTGCGGAGAATTATATTTTTTTGGAGTTTTAGTGGAATACTCTGTAGCTGTCTGTTGGTACAACTGATATAAGATTACATTTCATTCTGAAGTTTGTGTTTACTTTTTTGTCCAGATAATCTATCTATTGAACAGAGTGGTGTAATGAAATAACATAATATTTGTTTGATGTTAACCTGTTTTTTAATTCAAATAGTATACTTTTATGAAATTAGGAACACCACAATGTGGTACATATTGTAACATTTTCTTGGAAAATTGTTCCATTAATTAGAAAAAAGTACCCATTTTGGCTCTTTTGATTAATTTTAATTTAAAAGATTTTACCAGATATTAACATGGCAATGCCTGCTTGCTTCCAGTCTTGAGCCTACCATTGATACAATAAATGATAATCTGCTATGCTTGCAGATAGGAGCCTAGTATAACTGTCCTCTGAGAGGCTTCATAGGCAAACATTAGCCAGAGTTCAGGGGTATTGTGGAAGAGTTAACGGAAAGTTAGAGGGACCTGGGGGGACAAGAACTCTGAAAGAAAACCAACAGAGTCAACTAACCCATGGGGCTCACAGAGACTGAACCATTAACCAAAATGCATGCAAGGACTGGACCTAGGTCCCCTTCACATATGTAGCTGATGGGCAGCTCAGTCTTCATGAGGGTCCTGTCGCAACTAGAGTGGGGTCTGTTTCTGACATGGAGTCTGTTGCCTGCTTTGTATCACTTTACTATCTGGGCTACCTTGTTGGGCCTCAGGGGAAGAGGATGCAATTAATCATGATATAACTTGATGTAAGGGGCTATTTGGTGATGGTGGGCTCCCACTTCTGAGAAGAAGGGGAGGAAGGAAAGGGGGAAGAGGGCGGTGCCACGAAGAGAGGAAGAAGGGGCTGCAATAGGGATATGAAATGAATAAATAAATAAATCTTAAAAATACTTGGAATACTTATCTTTAAACCTAAGTTTCTTGCATACAACAGAAAGATCTGTTTTGCTTCTTAAAACATCCAGAGAGCTTACTTCTTTCAATGGAGTTTTGAGGCTATTAATATTTAAGGTTATTATTAAAAGATACATTTTGAGTACTGTTTTTCTTTTTCTTATTAGTCATTCTTTGCAATTCCTTAATCATAACATCATTTATTATTATTATTATTATTATTATTATTATTATTATTATTTAGAGTCTGTTGGCTATGCCTCTTTTTCCCTTCATTCTGATTGATGTGTTACTTCTAGTATATTCTTTAGGATTGTTTTGGTGGACATGGGTTTTTGTAGAGCTGTTTTACCATGATACATTTTTCTTTCTCCTTTAACCATGGTAGATATTTTTGCTGGGTATGTTAGTCAAGGTTGGCAGTTGTGATCTTCTAGAATTTGAAGTGCACTGGTCCAGATTTCTCTGGGTATCAGAGTTTTAGCTGAGAAATCAGCTGTTATTCAGATGGGTTTTCCTTTTTGTGCTTTCTTTCTTTTCAGTGTTCAATATTATTTGTTTGTTTATCCTGAATATTTTGTGTCTTAATTATGATATGCATGATGAGCTGATTTTCTGTTACTGTTCAGTGTTATTCTTGTATCTGGATGTGTTTCCTTAGTTTGGAAAAGCTTTCTTTGATCTTGTTAAAGATCTGTTTTATGCCAGTGACCTGGAATTCTATTTCCTCATCTATGCCTATAATTTGAAGGTTGATCTTTTCATGGCATGTCACATTTCCTGTATGTTTCTCCCCAACCCCTGTGTGATGTGTGTGTATGTGTATGTGTGCGTTTTGATTTTTATATCTTATTTACTTACAATATTTAATTAATCTGTTTTGTCTTCCCAACATAATATTTGATCTTCTACTTGATCCATTCTTCCTGTAAGACCTTTACTTGAGTTTTCTTTGTGATAATGAGTCTTTCAACTTCGTCTTTTTTTCAGCTTGAGTCTACTTCAATAAAATATGTATCATTTTCAGTAGTTAATTAATGAATTAATTTAGTTTATATACTGATCTGAGTTTACCATCCATCCTCTCTTCCTAGTCTCTTCCTCTCAACTCTTTTGACCTATGCCCTCTCCCTTTCTTCTCAGAGAAGGAGAGAATTTGCATGGATATTAACCTGCCTTGGGGCATCAAGTTGTAATAGGAGGCTAGACAAGGACTTCCAGTTAGGGGAAAGGAATCCAAAAGCAAGAAAACAAGTCAGGTAGCTCCTGCTTTTGCTGTTAGGAATCCTACATGGGGACCAAGCTGTATATCTTTTACATATGTGGGGACCTAGAACAATCCCATGCATGCTCTCTGGATGGTGATTCAGTCTTGGTGAGCCCCATCAGCTCAGGTTAGTTTACTCTGTAGATTTTCTCATGATGTCCTTGATCTCTATGGATCTTTCAATCTGCCTTCCCCTTCTCCCACAAGATTCCCCAAACTTTGCCTAATGCTTGGCTGTGGGTCTCTGCATTTGTTTCCATCAGCTGCTGGGCGAAGTCTCTCAGACAACAGTTGTGCTAGCCTCCTATCTGCAAGTATAGACTATTATTAACAGTGTCAGGTGGGCTTTCTCTCAAGACAGGGGACTCAAATTGGGCCAGTCATGGGTTGGCCATTCCCTCCCTTTTTGCTTCTTCTTATGGGCAGGAAAATTTGTAGGTTGAAGGTTTTGTGGCTGGGTTGGTATCATGATCCCTAGTTTGGAAGTCTTATTTGGTTTCAGGAGGTGACCATTTCATGTTCCATATTCCCTATTTCTAGAAGTGTTAGCCAGTGTCACCCTCATAGTTGCCTGGCAGTTTCTATTGTCCTAGATTCTAGCTCTTCCCAGACATTCACCCCCACGGTACAGGACTGAGTTCCATGTGAGAAAGGAAGTGAGGCTTGAGGGTTAAAAGGAAGATTCACAAGGCAGGACCAGATCACAGTGTGTGACCCCTGGGTATACCTTAATGGTAGTTATGGAAGCATGGGCAATACTACAAGATCTAGGAGACAGAAGTTGCGGAGACAATACACAGGAAATTTGTCCTAGCCCAGTCAAGGTTTGGAGAACACAAGCGGCTCCTTAGACTGAGCTGTATGATGAAGATCATGAGAAACTTGCTTAGGTATGTACCTTTCAGGCTCAGAAAACCCCTAGCCTCTTCTCTTTATGTGTTGGAGTTAGCTGGGTGGAGTCTTGCTTCCCTACCATTTAAGTGGAGAGTCAGAAGCTTCTCTTTAATGACTATAATCTCCTTAACAATTGCAGCCATTTTCAACACCTTATTTGACTATGATTTTAAGCTTCTAAGTATACTTTTCCTCTCAAACTACACATTTTTGTACTTCTTTTACCCAACTTTGCTTTGTTGACCAATATGAGTGATCAGAGATAAGTGTGCCTCAGACTTAACATTATGCTGTCTTAAAGTTTCTACCAAATAAATAAGTCTACTGCTTTTGAATTCAGGCTTACACAAATTCTCATAACATGGACATAATATACCCACATTTTAGCCAAAATATAACACAAACAGGCCCCCATTTCTAATCTTAAAAGAAGCCTTGCTCTTCTTCATGTCCCCATGCATTGAAACCTCATTTTCTGCTTTTCTCTCACCATTGCTGAGTTCTAATTTCACAGAAATGGCCCATTAACCTCTGTCCACAGAACTAAGTGGCTTTTCTAGTCCAAAATTTCTAATTGTTTCACAAAATAATCATAAAAGCCACATGGTCAGATTTCCCAAAGCAGTGACTTTATTCTTGGTGTCAGACAATGTGAGGAACAGCCTCAGTAAAAAAAAATGAAATGCTCTAAGATTGTTTCAGAATTCTTTACCTGTCCCTCTGCAGTTAGGAGTTCTTATCTAGGACTCTTCTAACCTATTCTGGCTTTTGGAGGTTCTGGAGATCAGAGTCTCTGATTTTGTCATTCCCATGCCAGTCCATACAACATCTCCTTTAATTCATCCCTTAGGACAAGTGTACACCAGCCCCAGCATTTACATCTGTTGTATTTACACTGTGCTTCTCTCCCTCTCTCTCTCTGGTTGTAGGGTGGAGGATTGCTGCAACCTTACTTCCCTAATGTGTCTGATAATTCTATTTAGTTTTTCAACTTTTTTTTCTTTTCTTTTCTTTTTTTCTGAAGATGGGAGTGTTGATGTTGATTTATATTCTCAACTTGACAAGCCCCAGACAATAAATCCCTGAATTTTTTGTTGTTGTTGTTTCTATAAATAGTCCAATAGAAGTTTATAACTATCTTTAAACTAAGGCTAAATGTTGACCTATCTTTGGAGTTTTAACAAACACTGATGCCTTGGCATTCTTACATAAGTACATCTGGGGTTCAGCATTGACACAGGACATGCAACATCTTTGAAGTTAGGCTAAATAACAAACAACATTGAGAACCTCTGGTATTGAATGATCAAGCCATATCTGGAAAAAGCCAGTGTGCAATGTGGATTTTGCTTCACTAAAAATGCTAAGTAACCATGTTCTTTCCCTTGCGAACCTATGCCTCCCTCAACACTCTGAATTGTCTTCTGTTAGTTTTGCAATTGTTCATGTGTTTCTAAATCTGATCAAATATCTGATTGGTGGTTCAAGCTATGTGTTTACTGCTGAATCTGTGACTTTCTTCTTTTTAGGCTCTGAATCTTATTGCTTAATTACAATGAAAGGGTAAACATCTTGTTCTATAGTTTTGTGTGTGTGTGTGTGTGTGTGTGTCTGTGTGTGTAAGACTTCAACTCTCAATATCTCTCAAATACAAAATTTATAGAAAAATTATAGTTCTGTTCTGAATACCAAAGATATTTTATAGGAAATGTTATTTTTCACTTGTTTGTAGCAACGAGTGATTCTTCTGTCTTGTGTATTAATTCTGCCATTGTGTAGTAAGTCAGCTTTCCGTGGCTGCGACAGAATAACCGAGATAACTCAAGTAAGAAGTAAACTTGCATTTTGGTTCACAGTTTCTGAGGTTTCAGTCTATGGCCAATGGTCAACTTGGCTTTTGAGCTGTATGGCGCAGAGTGCATGATATAGGAAACAGAAAGGTATGAAGAAGCCTTTAGGCATGAAGAAGCTCTTAATATACATCCAAACTCACATCTCTAAGAAAACAAAATCATTATACTTGGTATTTGACCCAACTCTCAGGGATTCTAGCAGCTCATACTATCTTTGTGACTGAGTCTTGTGTGTGGGGGGGCATTTAAAATAAAATCCCTAACACCATTTATCTAAGAGATAGTACAATACCATGAAGCAGGATGACAGATTTTTAGTTATTCCTTCTATAGGCTGGCAGTAGAGACTTGCCTAGTAGATGCTCATTAGAAATGTATGTAAAGTCTGTTTTATAAACATTTTGGTTACAGCAGATTCCACTGATTTCCATCACCCCTATCTATCATCCCCCATGACAGGGATGCCTCACATCTGCATTTTAAGCACAGTAACAATTTGTAATATGTGCCTAATGAGCACTGATTTGTCATATTTGTTACGTTTGTCATATATGCCTAATGAGCAAGCGTGGCTGAGAACTGAGTTTCAATTTCTTTTCTCTTCAAACAACCCATATACCTTGTAGTAATTATATTTGTCAGCAACATAGAAAAAGAGTTGAGGAAAATATTTTCTTCAGTGTCCCAAAACATCTTAGTTGATAGTTGTATTTATGCTCATCTCTGCATGCACGTGTCTCCATCCTCTCTGGTATAGCCTTTCTTTCCTTGTCTTTCTGTTTATAATGCTTGAGGTCTAGGTACTTCAGATTTGTCCTTTTCAATATTCTGTTTTACCTCCTACTCTCACAGTTTTTATAATGAGGATGTCTTTCTAGTTAAAATAAACATCCCAGCTCACATTATAATTCTATAGTGCCTTTAGAAGTGAATAATGAATCTGTTATTATTTGTTGGTTTTAAGAATTAAAGAATCCTGAACATAGGTACTGAAATTTATCATCTCATAACTGCACTTTATACTGGAAAAAGTAAATTGTAGTCAATTGTATATCACATATTCTATATTAATACAGCCTTCCATTTTTAATTAAATTTCAATTTTTACGTTAATTACAGTTTATTCATTTTGTATCCCAGCTGTAGGCCCCTCTCCTAATCCCCTCCCAATCCCACACTCCCTCCCTCATCTCCTCCCATGTCCAAGTCCACTATAGGGGAGGTCCTTCTCCCCTTCCACTTGACCCTAGCTTATTAGGTCTCATCAGGACTGGCTGCATTGTTCTCCTCTGTGGCCTGGCAAGGCTTTTCCCCCCTCAGGAGGTGGTTGAGCAAAGAGCTAGCCACTGAGTTCATGTCAAAGACAGTCCCTGTTCCCCTTACTAGGGACCCCACTTGGATACAGAGCTGCCATGTGCTACATCTGTTCACGGTTTCTAGGTTTTAACCATTAATGAACCTTGGTTGGAGTATCAGTCTCAGAAAAGACCCCTGTGCCCAGACATTTTGGTTCTGTTGCTTTCCTTGTGGAGCTCCTGTCCTCTCCAAGTCTTACTATCTCCTCCTTCTTTCATACTATTCCCTATACTCTGCTCAAAATTTGTTTATGGGTCTTAGCATCTGCTTTTACACAGTGCTGCAAAGAGTCTTTCAGAGGCCCTCTGTGATAAATTTTTGTCCTGTTTCCTGTTTTCTCCTTCTTCCAATGTCCATCCCATTTGTTTTTCTGAATGAGGATTGAGCATCTTACCCAGGGTCCTCCTTCTTGCTTAGCTTCTTTAGGTGTGCAGATTTTAGTATGTTTATCCTATATTTTACATCTGGTATCCACTTAAAAGTGAGTATATACTGTGGATGTCTTTCTGCTTCGGGGATACCTCACTCAGGATAATCTTTTCTAGATCCCATGATTTGCCAGAAAATTTCATGATTTTCTTGTTTTTCATTGCTGAGTAGTATTCCATTGTGTAAATGTACCACAATTTCTGTATCCCTTCATCCATTGAGGAACATGTGGGTTGTTTCTAGGTTCTGGCTATTATAAATAAAGCTGCTACAAACATGGTTGAACAAATGTCCTTGTGAACTTGAGCATATTTTGGATATATGCTTAGGAGTGGTATAGCTGGATCTTGAGGAAGCACTATTCCTAATTGTCTGAGAAAGCACTATATTGATCTGCAATGTAGTTGTACAAGTTTACATTCCCACCAGCAATAGAGGAAGGTTCCCCTTTCTCCACATCCTCTCCAGCATGTATTGTCATTTGAGGTTTTTATCTTAGCCATTCTGATGGGTATAAGGTGAAACCTCAGGGTTGTTTTGATTTGCATTTCCCTGATGGCTAGGAATATTGAGCATTTCTTTTAAGTGTTTCTCTGCCATTCTATATTCCTCTACAGAGAATTCTCTGTTTAGCTCTGTTGCCCAGTTTTTAATTGGATTACTTGATTTCTTGCTTTTTAACTTCTTTAGTTCTTTATATATTTTGGATATTAGCCTTCTGTCAGATATAGGGTTGGTGAAGATTTTCTTAGTCTATAGGCTGTCATTTTGTTCTGATGACAGTGTCTTTTGCTTTACAGAAGCTTTTCAGTTTCATGAGGTCCCATTTATTGATTGTTCATCTTAGAGCCTGTGCCTGTTGGTCTTGTGTTTAGGATGTTGTCTCCTGTGCCAATAAGTTCAAAGCTCTTCCCCACTTTTTCTTGTAACTGAATTAGTGTGCCTGGTTTTATGTTGAGGTCTTTGATCCACTTGGACTTTAGTTTTGTGCAGGGTGATAAATATGGATCTATTTTCATTTTTCTGCATGTAGACATCCAATTATGCAGGCACCACTTGTTGAAGAGGCTCTCTTTTTTCCATTGTATGTTTCTAGCTTCCTTATTAAAAAAATCATTATCCGTAGGTATGTGGATTTATTTTTGGATTTTCTATTCGGTTCCATTGCTCCACCATTCTGTTTCTATGCTAATACCATCCAGTTTTTGTTGCTCTTGTTCTGTACTACAGCTTGCAATCAGGGATGGAGATACCTACAGATGATCTGTTCTTTTCTAGGATAGTTTTAGAAATTCTGGGTTTTTGATTTTTCTTTATAAAGTTGAGAATTTTTTCTTTCAAAGTCTGTAAAGAATTGTGTTGGAATTTTGATGAGAATTGCATTGAATCTGTAGATTTCTTTTGGCAGGATGTCTATTTTCACTATGTTAATCTTACCAATCAATGAGCACATGAGATCTTTCCATCTTCTGATATCTTCTTCAATTTCTTTCTTCAGAGACTTGAAGTTTTTTTTTTTCAAACAGGTCTTTTATTTGCTTGGTTAGAGTCACCCCAAGGTACATTATATTCTTAGTGGCTGTTTCGAAGGTTTTTTTCCCTAATTTCTTTTTTGGCCCTGTTGTCTTTGGTATAAAGGAAGGCTTCTGATTTTTTTTTTTTGAGTTAATTTTGTATCCAGCCACTCTGCTGAAAGTTCTCTGGTTGAATTTTTGGGATTACTCATGTATACTATCATATCATCTGCAAATAGTGATCCTTTGACTTCTTCTTTTCCAATTTGTATCCCCTTGATATCCTTTAGTTGTCTTATTGCTCCAGCTAGGACTTCAAGTACTGTGTTGAACAGATACAGAGAGAGTGGGTAGCCTTGCCTTGTTCCTGATTTCATGGAATTGATTTAAGTTTCTCTCTGTTGTGTTTGATGTTGGCTATAGGCTTGCTGTATACTGTCTTTACTATGTTTTTTAGGTAGGTGCCTTGTATCCCTGATCTCTCCAAGGCTTAAACATGAATAGGTGTAGGATTTTATCAAATGCTTTTTCAGTATCTATGGAGCGGATCATGTGGCTTTTCTATTTCTGTTCGTTTATATTGTGGATTACATTGATGGATTTCCGATTATTGAGCCACCCCTGCATGCCTGGGATGAAGCCTCCTTGTTCATGTTGGATGATATATTTTATGTGTTCTTGGATTTGGTTTGCAAGATTTTTTTCGGTATTTTGGCATCAATGTTCATAAGAGAGGTAGGTCTGAAGTTCTCCTTTGTTGGGTCTTTGTGTGGTTCAGGTATATCAAGGTGACTGGGGCTTCAAAGAATGAGCTTGGTAGTGTTCCTTCTGTTTCTATTTTGTGGAATAATTTGAAGATAATTGGAGTTAGCTCTTCTTTGAAGGTCTGGTAGAATTCTGTGCTGAAAGGATCTGGCCCTCTGCTTATTTATTTACTTATTTATTTTCATAAGGGACACTTTTGATGACTGCTTCTATTTCCTTGGGGGATATAGGTCTATTCAATTTATTTACCTGATCTTGATTTAATTTTGCTAAATGGAATCTATCAATAATATTGTACATTTCATTTAGATTTTCAAAATTTTTGGACTATAGGCGTTTGTAGTAAGACCTAGTAATTGTTTGGATTTCCTTAGTATCTGTTGTTATGTCCCCCTTTTTGTTTCTGATTGTGCTGATTTGGATAGTTTCTCACTGCCTTTTAGTTACTTTAGCTAAGGGTTTGTCTAACTTGTTGATTTTCTCAAATAACCAGCTCTTGGTTCCATTGATTCATTGAATTACTTTATTTCTAATTTATTGATTTCAGCCCTGGACTTGAATATTTCCAGTCATCTTACTCCTCTTGGGTGTATTTGCTTATTTTTTTCCAAGAGTTTTTAGGTGAGCCATGAAGTTTCTTCTTGAAGCCACTTAGTGCTATGAAATTTCTTCTCAGCACTGCTTTCGTTGTGTTCCATAAGTTTTGGTATGTTGTGCCTTCATTTTTAATGAATTCTACGAAGTCTTTAATTTCTTTCGTTATTTCCTCCCTAACTCAGCTGGCATTGAGTAGCAAGTTGTTCAGTTTCCAAGTGTGTATAGGTTTTTTGCTATTTCTTTTATTGTTGAAGTCCAGCTGTCATCCATGATGGCTGGAGGATACAAGGGATTATGTGAATCTTCCTGTATCTGCTCAGGCTTGCTTTGTGACCAACACTGTGGTTTATTTTGGAGAAGGTTACAGGAGATGCTGAAAAGAAGGTATACTCTTTTGATTTTGGGTGAAAAGTTCTGTAGACGTCCATTAGGGCCATTTGATTTAGGGCTTTTGTAAGTGACATTATTACCCTACTTAAGTTCTTTCTAGGCAATAAGTCCCTTGGTGAGAATGGAGTGTTGAATTTTCCCACTGTTAAGGTATTGGGATCGATGTGATGTGTGATTTTAGCTATAATAATGTTTCATTTACAAATGTAGCTGCTCTTGTATTTGGAGCATACATGTTCAGAATTATGATGTCCTTCTGGTAGATTTTTCCTTCGATGAGAATGAAGTGCCCATCCTCATCTTTTTTGATTAATTTTTGTGGAAGGGCTATTTTATTTGATTATAGCACAGGTACTTTAGCTTTTATTTATTTTGGGGGGTCCATGTGCTTGAAAAACATTTTTTAGCCCTTTTCTCTGAGTTAGTGTCTATCTCTGTTTCAGAGGTATATTCCTTGAAAGCAGCAGAATGTTAGATCCTGTTTCTGCAACCATTCTGTTAGTCTGTGACTTTTTATTGGATAGTTGAGACTATTGATGTTCATAGATAATAGTGACCGATGAATGTCCGTTGCTTTTATTGTGGAGTTGGTGGTGTTACTGTGATTCATTGCTTGTTTTCTTTTAATTTTTTTGTTGTGAAGTTATCTGTATCCTATGTCATCTTGGGTGTACTTGTTTTTGTTCCAGTGGAGTTTTCCTTCTAGCATCTTCTGTAGGGTTGGGTTGCTGTGAAGATATTGTTTAAATTTAGTTTTGTCCCATAGATCTGCACACTTTAATAGTGGAAGACTTCAACACCCCACTCTCAAAGAAGGAAAGGTCAACAAGACAGAAATTAACAAAGAAAGGATGCAGTCTTTAAGGGAACACAGATGCCAACCAAGAATACTATACCCAGCAAAGTTTTCAATCAACATAGATGGAGAAAACAAAATTTTCCATGACAAAACAAAACTCATGCAATACCTACAAAGTAACCCAGCCCTACAGAAGGTACTAGAAGGAAAACTTCAGTCCAACAGAAACAACTACACCAAAGAAAATATAGGATAAAGATAATTTCCCAACGACAACAAAAACAAAAAAAGCAATGAGTCACGGGAAGACCACCAACTCCACAATAAAAGAAAATAACAGTCATTGGTCACTATTATCTATCAACATCAATGGACTCAACTCTCCAATAAAGAGACATAGACTAACAGAATGGTTGCGGAAACAGGAACCTACATTCTGCTGCATCCAAGAAACACACCTATGCAACAAAGATAAACACTACCTCAGAGTAAAGGGCTGGGAAAAATATTTTCCAAGCAAATGGAAGCAGAAAACAAGCTGGGGGAGCAATCCTAGTATCTAATAAAATAGGCTTTCAACCAAAGTTAATCAAGAAAGATGAGGAGGGGCACTTCCTTCTCATCAAAGGAAAATCCCAACAGGAGGACATCACAATTTTGAACATTTATGCCCCAAATACAAGACCACCTACATATGTAAATCAAACATTATTAAAACTGAAATCACACATTGATCTCAACACACTAATAGTGGGAGACTTCAACACTCCGCTCTCAACAAGGGACAGATCATCCGGTCAGAAAAAAAAACAGAGAAACAAGGGCACTCACAGACACCCTAAACCTAATAGATGTCTACAGAACTTTTCAGCCTAGATCAAAAGAGTATACGTTCTTTTCAGCACTTCATGAAACCTTCTCCAAAATAGACAATATAGTTGGTCACAAAGCAAGCCTCAGAAGATACAGGATGATTGAAATAGTCCCTTGTATCCTATCCGACCAACACAGTCTAAAGCTGGACCTCAACAACAACAGAAATAGCAAATAGCCTGCACATACATGGAAACTGAACAACTGCTACTCAAGGACAGCTTGGTTAGGGAAGAAATTAAGAAGGAAATTAAAGACTTCCTAGAATTCAATGAAAATGAAAGCACAACATACCCAAACTTATGGCACACAATGAAGGGAGTGCTAAGAGGAAAGTTCATAGCACTAAGTGCCTTCAAGAAGAAATTTGAAACATCTCATACAAGCAACTTAATGGCCCAACTGAAAGCTCTAAAA
>JAQQSO010000988.1:0-16575 GCA_028658305.1 Pachyuromys duprasi
ATCACTCTGAGTGAGGTATCCCAAAAGCAGAAAGAAGCACATGGTATATACTCACTTATGTAGACCTTTAAGATAGGATAAACATACTGAAATCTATACACCTCAAGAAGATAAACAAGAAAGAGAACCGGGGGTAAGATGATTAATCCTCACTTAGAAAGACAAATGGGATGGACAATGAATGTAGGAGAAAACAAGCAACAGGACAGGAGTCTACCACAGAGGGCCTCTGAAAGACTCTGCCTAGCATTGTATCAAAGCAGATATTAAGACTCACAACCAAACCTTCAGCAGAGTGCAGGGAATCATATGAAAGAAGGGGGAGTTAGTAAGACCTGGAGAGGACAGGAGCTCCACAAAGACCAAATAGATCAAGGCACAGGGGTCTTTTATGAGACTGTTTCTCTAACCAAGAACCATATATGTATATAACCTAGAACCCCTGCTCGGATATAGCCCATGCTAGCTCAGTTTCCAAGTGAGTACCCTAGTAAGGGGAACAGGGACTCTTTCTAACATGAACTCAATGGCTGGCTCTTCGACAACACCCCTACCCCCGCTGAGGGAGGAGCAGCCTTGATAGACCCCAGTAGAGTACATTGCTGCCAGCCCTGAAGAGACCTGATAAGCTAGGGTCAAATGGAAGGGGAGAAGGACCTCTCCTATCAGTGGACTTGGAAAGGGGCAAGGAGGAGATGAGGGGGGTTGGGGAGAGTGGTAGGGAGGGAAGGGGCTATGGCTGGGATACAAAGTACATAACTTGTGATGAATATAAAAATAAATAAATTTTAAAAGGATACAAATTGAATAAATTATAATAAATGATAAAAAAGAATTCCCTCAATACAGTATAACCTACAACCTGTTGAAAAAAAAACCTAAATTATTCTCTCTAAACATAAATTGTATATGCAGGCCTTTATTCAATAATTCTTGATTGCCTACAAAATAGAGTCAACCTCTACATTGTATATTCGCAGTGATTTTTCCCAAGCCTGTCTTTCAAAATTGTCTTCCCACTATTCTATACAATATTCTACTTCTCTTTTTATATTTGCCCCAGGTACCTTTTCCTTTCGTCGTTTTACATCTTCAAGTGGACAGATAAGGCTGCTCCCCGCTCAGGTGGAAGTGATCAATGAGCCAGCCTGTGAGTTCATGTGAGAGCTGGTTGCTGTTCCTACTACTCAGGAACCTTCTTGGACACTGAACTGCCATGGTATACATCTGTGCAGGGGTCCTAGGTTATCTCCATGAATGGTCCTTGATTGGATTATCAGTCTCACAAAAGACCCCCTGTGCCCAAATTTTTTTATTCCATTGCTCTCCTTGTGGATCTCCTGTCCCCTCCAGGTCTTTCTATCTCTGCCTTCTTTCATGAGATTCCCTTCACTCTGCCCAAAGTTTAGCTATGAGTCTCACTATCTGCTTTGATACCCTGCTGGGCAGAGTTTTTCAGAGGCCCTCTGCAATAGGCTCCTGTCCTGGTCCCTGTTTTCTCCCTCTTCTGATAACTGCTTTGTTTACCTTTCTGAATGAAGATTGAGCATCTTATCCAGGGTCCTCCTACAGGATTAGCTTCCTTAGGTGTACAGATTTTAGTATGATTATCCTGTTATATGTCTAATATCCACTTATAAGTGAGTATTTATCATGTGTGTCTTTCTGCCTCTGGGATACCCCACTCAGGGTGATCATTCCTAGATCCCACCATTTGGCTGCAACTTTCATGGTTTCTTTGTTTTTAATTGCTGAGTAGAATTCCATTGCATAAAAGTACCACAATTTCTGTTTCCATTCCTCCATTGAGAGACATCTGGGTTGTTTTCAGCACCTGCCTATTACATATAAAGCTGCTACGAACATGGTCGAGGAAATATCCTTGTTGTATACTTTTTTCTCTTTTTTATTTTTTAAATATTAGTTACAGTTTATTAATTTTGTATCCCAGCTGTATCCCACTCCCTCATTCCCTCCCAATCCCACCCTACCTCCCTCATCTCTCCCTGTCCCTTTCCAAGTCCATTGATAGGGAAGGTTCTCCTCCCCTTCCATCTGATCCTAGCTTATCAGGTTTCTTCAGAACTGGCTGCAATGTCCACCTCTGTAGCCTAGCAAGGGTGCTCCTCCCTTGGGGTAGAGGAGGAGGTCAAAAAGCCAGCCACTGAGTTCATGTCAGAAACAGTCCCTGTTACCCTTCCTAGGGAATCCACTTGGATACTGAGCTACCATAGGCTACATCCAAGCAGAGGTTCCAGGTTATATCCATACATGGTCCTTGGTTGGAGACAGTGTCATAAAAGACCCTGTGCCCAGATATATTTGGTCCTTGTGGAGTTCCTGTCCTCTCCAGGGTATACTAACTCCCTCTTCTTTCATAAGATTCCTGCATTCTGCCGAAGGTTTGGTTATGAGTCTCAGCATCTGCTTTGATACACTGTTAGGTAGAATCTTTCAGAGGCCCTCTATGGTAGGTTCCTGTCCTGTTACTTGCTTTCTCCTACTTCCAATGTCCATCCATCACATTTGTCTTTTTTTCTATTTTTATTCTGTTTCTTTTTAAATTTTTATTTATTTTATATTAATCACAGGTTAGATACTTTGTATGTATCCCAGCCGTAGCTCCCTCCCTCATTCCCTTCCACTCCCCCCATCACTCCCTCATCTCCTCCCTGCCCTTTTCCAAGTCCAATGATAGAGGAAGACCTCCTCCCTTCCATCTGACCCTAGCTTATCAGGTCTCTTCAGGACTGGCTACAATATCCTCCTCTGTGGCCAAGCAGGGCTGCTCCTCCCTTGGGAGGGGGGTGGGGGGTTCGAAGGGCCAGCCATTGAGTTCGTGTCAGAAAAAGTCCCTGTTCCCCTTACTAGAGTACTCACTTGGATACTGAGCAGGAGTTCTAGGTTATATCCATACATGGTCCTTGGTTGGAGACAGTCTCATAAAAGACCCCTGGGCCCAGATATATTTGGTCCTTGTGGAGCTCCTGTCCTCTCCAGGTCTTACTAACTTCCTCTTGTTTCCTATGATTCCCTGCACACTGCCAAAGGTTTGGTTAAATTTTCAACTTCATATGGAGAAACAAAAAACCCAGAATTTCCAAAATTATTCTGTATAACAGTAGATCATCTGGAGATATCTCCATCTGTGATCTAAAGCTGTACTACAGAGCAATAATAATAAAAACTGCATGGTATTGGCATAAAAACAGAATATTTGATCAATGGAACTGAATAGAAGACACAGAAATAAACCCACACACCTATGGAAACTTAATTTTTGATAAAGGAGCCAAAACCTTTCAATGGAAAAAAGACAGCATCTTCAATAAATGGTGCTGGTCCAACTGGATGTCTATGTGCAGAAAAATGAAAATAGATACATATTTATCACCCTGCACAAAACTAAAGTCCAAGAGGATCAAAGACCTTAACATAAAACCAGACCCATTAAATCTGTTAGAAGAAAAATTGGGAAAGACCTTAGAACTCATTGGCACGAGAGACTACTTCCTGAACAGAACACCAACAGCATAGGCTCTAAGATGAACAATCAAGAAATGGGACCTCATGAAACTGAAAAGCTTCTGTAAAGCAAAAGACACTGTTGTCAGAACAAAATGACAGCCTACAGACTGGGAAAGGATCTTCACCAACCCTATATCTGACAGAGGGCTAGTATCCAGTATACATAAGAACACAAGATGTTAGAAAGCAACAAATCAAGTAATCCAATTAAAAAATGGGTAAGGAGCTAAACAGAGAACTCTCTGTAGAGGATTGTAGAAAGGCAGAAAAACACTTAAAGAAATGTTCAAGGTCCCCAGCCATCAGGGAGATGCAAATCAAAACGACCCTGAGATTTCACCTTACACCCATCAGAATGGGTAAGATCAAAAACTCAAGGGAAAACACATTCTAGAGAGGATGTGGAGAAAGAGGAACCCTCCTCCATTGCTGGTGGAAATGCAAACTTTTACAACCACTCTGGAAATCAATTTGGCACTTTCTTAGACAATTAGGAATAGTAATTCCTCAAGACCCAGCTATACCACTCTTAGGCATATTTCCAAATGATTTTCAAGTATACAACAAAGACATTTGCTCAAACATGATTGTAGCAGCTCTATTCGTATTAGCCAGAACCTGGAAACAACCCAGATGTCCCTCAGTTGAGAAATGGATACAGAAATTATGGTACTTTTACACAATGGAATACTACTCAGCAATTAAAAATGAGGAAATCATGAAATTTGCAGGCAAATGGTGGGACCTGGAAAAGATCATCCTGAGTGAGGTATCCCAAAAGCAGAAAGAAGCACACGGTATATACTCACTTATGTAGACCTTTAAAATAGGATAAACATACTGAAATCTATACACCTCAAGAAGATAAACTAGAAAGTTGACCTAGGGTAAGATGATCAATCCTCACTTAGAAAGACAAAGGGGATGGACATTGGATGTATGAAAAAACAAGTAACAGGAGAGGAGCCTACCACAGAGGGCTTCTGACTCTACATAGCAGTGTATCAAAGCAGATATTTAGACTCATAACCAAGCCCATCTGTCTTTCTAAGTTAGGATCTTAACCTGGGCCCTCTTTCTGTAGCAGCTTTATTTGTAATAGCCAGAACCTAGAAACAACCCAGATGTCCATCAATGGAGGAATGGATACAGAAATTTTACTTTTACACAATGGAATACTACTCAGCAATTAAAAAAAAGGAAATCATGAAATTTGCAGCCAAGTGGTAGGATCTAGAAAAGATCACCCTGAGTGAGGTATCCCAGAAGCAGGAAGACATACATGGTATATACTCACTTATAAGTGGGTACTAGACCTATAAGATAGGATAAACATACTTGTATACTTTTTACCTTACTTCTTCTTCCATTTAGCCAGCAGAAAAAAGACCACTACAAACAAACAACAGTACACAAATGCCTACTGTAATTGAAGTTATATGTATCTACTCTGCCAATGTAAAAACTCCAAATAAACTTTGGGAATTATTGTAAAATATGGTAAAGTTGAAGGAAGACTTAAGGCACAGATAAGTGCCCTAGCAGATGTTAAGAAAACTAAAGTTGAAGATGCCTTCATACTGGGGTGGTTTATTGTGAGTGACAAATTAAAGGCTTCTTCTGCAATGCATCATGACATTTAAGAGTCTGAACGAGCTTTTTAAAAATATTTAAGGCATAGAGAAGGCACCAAATACCAAATATAGACAATCACTACAATGAGTTTTTATTCAGTGAAGAATCGAGTCAAATAATATCTTGGGGCTGGAATGTAGAACATTCTGTTCTGCAAGTTAGATCCCAAGGCACTAATTCACTCTCAGTCCTAGCTCTTGTTACCCTGAGGTGCCCATACCTTAAATCCAAGAAGACAAGGACGTAAGTTCTGTCTGGAAAATAAGACAAATTTCTCATTCTCTCTCTCTCTCTCTCTCTCTCTCTCTCTCTCTCTCTCTCTCTCTCTCTCTCTCTCTCTCTCTCTCTCTCTCTCTCTCTCTTTTTAGTTCTTCTGGGAATTAGAGATTGCCCACCTACTTGGAGCACATCATCTGCTTGAGTGACTCCATCAATTCAAATAATCAAATGTTAATTGTATTTAGAAACAACCTCAAATATGCCCAGAAATAATGTTAAATTTGGGAACTCTCTGGCAGTCAAATGTTTACCACAAATTCATATACTGACATTGGGAAAAAGCTGGTTGCTACTGTGGCAAAAGGGGTGGAAAAAAGGAAGGAAGGAGAAAAGAAAGTGAGAAGAAAGAAGGAAGGAAGGAAGGAGAAAAAGTGATAAAGAAAGAAGGAAGGAAGGAAGGAAGGAAGGAAAGAAAGAAAGAAAGAAAGAAAGAAAGAAAGAAAGAAAGAAAGAAAGAAAGAAAGAAAGAAAGAAAGTTGGAAATCAGACCTGAACCCTCTGACCTTCACAGGCAATGCCTCAGGAATGATAATCCAGCTAAAATGACTGGAGCACAGGCTGTTTTGCTGCAGGATTATCTGAATTTCTCTTGGCTTAGAGTAAACACATACTCCAGAGGTGAAAGGTTACTATTAACACACCAAGATCCAATGTGTTTTGATGGAGTGTGCTTATCATACCTCCTGATACTCATCATGAGTCTTAAGAAAACTGCTGGTTCAGAACAGCTAACATACCAAAAATTACATGAAAGAATCCAACACCATAATTATACCAAAATTTGAGATTTAAAGAAAAAGAAGGTACAAATACCACGATAGCTCCCAGAAAAGATGCCTGCAGAGACTGATGCTCCAACCAAGGACCATACTCAGATGAAGCTCACAGGCTGCTCAGTTTCCAATTGGGTTCCCTAGTAAGGGGAGCAGGGGCTGTCTCTAACATAAATTTAATGGCTAGCTATTTGATCACCTTCTCCTGGGTGATGCTGCCTTGCTAGGCTACAGAGGAAGATGATACAGTCAGTGCTGATGAGATCTGATAGGCTAAGGTCAGATAGAAGGGAAGGAGGACCTTCCCTATCAATAGACTAAGGGCGGGGCATAGGGGGAGAAGAGGGAGGTTGGATGATCTGGGAGATGATGAGGGCAGTGGCTACAACAACAAAGTGAATAAATTGTAATAAATAATAAATACATAAGATGATAAAAACAAGTTATAAATTAAAGGCATCAAAGTTGAAATTACTGTTGTCCTGAGAGAACTGTAAAGTAGCCTCTGTAACAATAATTTTATTAAAAGCCATGAATGCAAGAGTAGATATTGCTGAAAACAATGATCATGGACAAAGAGAGAAGTCTCAAAAAATGAACAAAATGATGTGGAGAAAGGGAAATCCTCCTCTCTTGCTGGTAGGAGTGCAAACTTGTATTAAAACTTTGGAAATCAATCTGGTACTTTCTTAGAAAACTGGGAATAGTGCTACCTCAAGACCCCGCCATACCCCTCCTAGGCATATATCTGAATGATGTTCAACTATACAACAAGGATATTTGTTTAACTGTGCTCATAGCAGCTTTATTAGTAATGACCAGAATCTAGAAAAAACATAGATGTCCCTCAACCAAAGAACAGATACAGAAATTATACTACATTTATACAATAAAATACTACTCAGCTATTAAAAACAAGGAAGTCATGAAATTTGCAGGCAAATGGATGAAAGTCGAAAAGATCCTCCTGAGTGAGGTAGCCCAGAAGCAGAAAGGCACACATGGCATATACTCATTTGTAAGTGGATATTAGTAATAAATTAGAGGATAAACATACTAAAATCCACATACCTAATGATGCTAAATAACAAGGAGGACCCTAAGGAATATGCCTAATTCTCATTCAGAACGGAAAATAGGATAGACACTGGAAACGGTAGACGAGAGAAAACAGGACTAGATCCTACCACAGCTGTCCTCTAAAGGAGCAGGGAGAAATAAAATGACCTGGAGGGGACAAGAGCCCATCCCACCAAAAGAGTAAGGCCCAGGGAGCACTGCAGAAACTGATGCATCAACCTATGACCATACATAAAAATGGCCTAGACTCCCTGTTCAGATGTAGCCCATAGACAGCTCAGACATGACCTTGTTTGCCTGCTCCTTAATCATTGGTGGGGCAACTTAGCCAGCACACAGAGGAAGAAAATCCAAATTGATAAGCTCTAGGTTCAATGAGAGTCCCTGACTCAAAAATTAAGGTGGAGAATGATCCAGTAAGACAGACAATGTTGACCTCTTCTTCAACATACACACGTTTGTGAGCACCAGTAAACGCATGTGTATACATGTTTGTGTTCCATGTTGTAAAGAGGATATGTACTGAGGTCCTGATACTTGTATGGCAAGTACCTTACTGTCTGAGCCACGCCTCCAGCCAAGAGGACATTTCGTCTCATTTTTTTTATTTTGTATACTTCCTGTCATTACCCTTTACAATATTTGGTACATGTTGGCCATATATCCTATAGGTAACTAATGTCCATCTAGTACGTGAATATAAGAAGTGGATGTTCATCTAATGGCAGACTTTCTACCTCTCCTATCACAAGACAAGCTAATGCAGCAGCTCTGTCATTAGGTACTATACACTCTGCTAAACAGTCCAAGATTTTCTAAATTCCCAACTACCTTAAGTGTTATTTCTTAAAATTAATTTTCTTGGAAGATATTAGACATCCTCCAATAAGACAATATCATTTACCTCACTTTAGTAAAGAAAAAATAGCTATTGCTGTCTAGAATCCACCTCTGGTGAAGTGGCATGGAACATATAAACCAAGACACTAAGCCAGAGGAGGAGAATTAGTGGGGATGCAGAAAACTGAATGACTAACAATGACACAACAAATTGTGTTTGAAAGTCAGGTGGTTTCGTAATCTTTGTTTTCAGTAAAACAGAACCTGGTATAATCAAGCTGCTACCTAGTAGATGAAGAGTAACTTATGATGTGAGATTATGATATAAATCAGGGCAGGTGTTGGCAAAGAAGTTCAAATTGAGTGATGTGGTCCTACCTACCCCACACACTAATTATGGCTGACTTCTCAGTGCCCACAACTACATAAACCAAAACCAGAAGTATAAGTCAGGCAGTGTCTGGATAAGCCTAGTAATAAGTAGTATTCATCTGCAGTACATGAGCCAAGGAAAAAAATACAAAGATATATATGTCATTAGAAAAAAAGAGCTAATAAAATATAACTTTTATGCTTAATAATTATTAATAAAATTTGAAATATAATATGTTGTTTTGATCAATGGTGTGTCTATGCCAATTACTATAACTCATCATGGAAGATATTAATACTTAACAGACTTATGGTTACAGGAAACATTTAAAAAATTACATCTCAATTCATATATATGGCTTATTGTAGAGATGTGTAGTAAGGCAATCAATAAAATCTTTCCAAGCATAAAACACATGATATTAGGATAAAATTTTTGGATGAAGTAGAATAAACGGACAAGTTTGAATAGTGAAATTAATGCCTTTGTATTTAAAATTGTTCCCCTATTCTCAATGAGTACAAGTGAATACTTAATCATTGTGATCGTTAAATTGTATTGGAAACATTTAAAGCACAATCTAAGTGTTTTATTTTTAAATGTCAATATTTGCACTGTGCTAGAAATGACATCTCTGAAAGTTCTTAGATGCATGATAAACATTGTCAGCTGCCTGCTGAAAATGCACAGCTTTGGATATAAACTCACTATGTTCTTTTCAGATGCTCAAGCCAAAGCACTTCAAGGCTGCACTTGTCAATGCTTATAGTTTTACCATGCTTACTGTTACTAAGTAGCATACACACACACAAGCTTGTTCCCCACTGAGTGCCTCTTCATGCCTATCACATAACCAACAGTAGTCACACTCCCAAATCTTATCCTAGTCAGAGTTGGCTCAGTGGTTAAGAGCACCGACTGCTCTTCCAGACAGACCTGGGTTCAATTCCCAGGACCCACACGGCAGCTCACAACTGTCTGTAACTCCAGGTTAAAGACCCTCACACAGACATGCCTGCAGACAAAAAATCAGTGTACATAAAATGATAGAATGGGTGCAGGACCACCCCTATCAGTGGACTAGGGAAGGGGCATAGAGGGAGGGAGGGTCAGGCTGGAAGGAGATGAGGGAGGGGGCTACAGCTGGGATACAAAATGAATAAACTGTAATAAATAATAAAAACATATCCCATTCAAAGCACCCAAATCATCTCTTCCTTTCACCTCATTGGCTAATTTACATATAGCTTTCAAAAGTACCCATGAGCCATTAGCAGAGAAACATGGAGTTTGCTGTGGGATTGTTTCTTGTAGTAATGTCAGAAGCTGCACCTATAAAGTTGCAGTATGACTGCCTGAACATGAGCTGAACAAGGAGAGCAACAATACACATGCTAAAGTGGGCAGGGGCTGGGGGAGTCCTGCAGGCCTCAACCCTACACAAAGAACATTCAGGCAGCTAAGGAATGTGAAGCAGTAGAAAAGATCGCACACATTATTTATCTAATACCAAATGTTCATTCCCGAAAACAGACAGAGCAAGTACTATGCATTAAGGAATACATACATACATGAATTTGAAAGGATGCAAGGAGGGATTTATGGAAGTGTTTGCAAGAAGGAAAAGAAAAGAGCAAGTGATATAATCATATTATCTCAAGAAAATAAAAGAAATAATAAATTACATTGATGCTAGGATTTTCTTCTTTAGTACAACGAGACCCAAATATTTTCAAATGAATTCAAGGATCTGTCAACTCAAGTATCTTTTTGCCTAGAAATGAGTTCTGCTGCTCTAATCGCTACCTCTCCCATGGTTCCTCCTTCTCAAGGCCATGGCTATACTGGGTCCCATTACATTACTCAAGCCTTTATCGTGCAGGAAATACTTAGGCTCAGTGCTTCTTCAGTTCTTTCTCCCATGCATCACGTCTGTTACACAATAAAATCTTCCTGCTTTACTTTCTTTCTCTTTTTAAAGCTCATCTTAATTTTTTCCTTGTGAGGACCTCTGGCTTTCTAGGCCCATGAGTTATTGGGAATTTGGGGAACAAAACAAAACAAAACAAAACAAAACAGAAATAGCTGTCATAAAACACCATGTACAAAACTGACTTAAGGAAGTGAGGGTTTATTGGGGCTTAAAGTTCTAGATATAGGGTACTTGATGTGGAGGAATGTAGCAACTAGAAGTGGGAGAAGCCTGTAAACTCTGGAAGTCGACCTCATTTGTGTACTCCTTCCAGCAAGTTTTCCACCACTCTCCCAGAAAGTGCTACCAACTGTCGACCAAGAGCTCCAGTACCTTAGCCTGGGGACAGGGGGGGGGGTCTTAAGCCCCATATATAAGTGACAAAGGAGCTTGATAGGTGGCTGCAAAATCACAACAGATTATGCCATGAATTGGTTACACAGCTGAAGTCTCCTTTATAAGCCAACTGATTAAGGATGTAAACTTTCCCACTTTCCATGAGAAGAGACAGCACATGTCCTTTATGTAAATTGAAAGTATGTTTCAAAATTGATGGGAAGCTTCAACCAGGGCATAATCCCCTGACTTCTATGGTGCAATCAACATGAAGGGAGGAAGAAAACAATTTGCCAGGCAACATTTGAGTGTGTGTTACTATTTCTCCTATACACCTTGCCAAAATATAGTTGCTAACAATGTAATTAAAGCCAAGTAACCAACTTTGAAATTACAGTAATATCAATGCCGAATTGAAGATGCTAAAGGAAAAACAATGATGTTATCCATTTTCACCTAATGCTCCTGTCTAGTTCTTGAGCCTTCTAACTCTGCAAATGGCCCAAAGGCACACATACTTTCAGAAAGTGCTCTTTCTCTCTCTCCTCAACCCTCTCATTCCGCGAGTGTATGTATGTGTGTGTGCACACATGCATAGGTGTTGGGGATGGAACTGAGGTTTTGTGCATGCCAGGAAAACACATAACAACCTCCAAGCACACCAAATTTCTTATTCACATACATCTCTGCAGTGTTCACAGTATCAGAAATTAGAGTGGATAAAAGCCATCCATTAGAGTTTACAGATAATAGAAAGACAAATAATATTCAATTCCAATTTTTGATGCTTAGTATTTCCCAACAGTGATCCAAGTAGATCTCATTATCCCCTGAAAGAGGCTGGAGAGGGGCTGAAATATTTGGACTGATTTTTTAGGATTTGTTTTATTTTTAATCATGGGGGAAGAAGCGGTACTCATGCATGCTGGTGCCTGCAGAGGTGCGAGGCTTCAAATCCTCCTGGAGCTAGAGTTCCGGGTATTTGGGAGACACCTGTTGTCAATGCTGAGAGCCAAACTTCGGTCCTCTGCAAAAGCAGCAAGTACTCTTACCAGCTGAGCAATCTCCTCAGGGCCTGGACTTAATATTTTAACAGTCTTGTCCCTTTGTTTGTTCCTTTAATCTGTGAAACCCAGTGGTGAGCTTGGCCTTCTCCCTTTCAGTCCAGTTCAGAACCTTACCCCTCTACTCCTATAGGAGACAGGACCTTCTGACATCATCTTTCCGTTGTCTATCTCTTTGGTAATACAACTTCCTGTTTGTGCATCTCAAGACAGCCATTCTGTACAACATACCTGAAAATTTTCTTTTTATTTGTAGCAGGAGGTAAAACCTAGCCTCAATTAAGATTCAGCTTTAAATGAACTGATTTTGAAATTATCCTCTGCAATTCAAACAGTTATAATTGTTTTGGAGTCTCTTTTAATCAAAATAGGAAGGGCTGAAAGAAAAGCATTTAAATTGCTCAGGCTCTCTTAAATTCTGATAAGCTCTAGAGATGTCTGTTAACACCCTAAGTTTAGGGCATCATTGGGAAGAGTGTGGAGAGGTGCATCGCATGACTCATCTGTACATGTTTAAAGCAACTTCTAGCTTTCCACATGAGATCCTGCACTAAAACCACTTGGGTATGATGTTGTCTACAGCCCTGTAGCTGCTGAGGTCAGCATCCTCAATGTTGCCTGCCTCTGTCCTGGTCATTAAAATGGCCTTGAATGGAGACCGAACACAGGCTGTTGGGTGATGAGAAAAGAACAAACCTTATGCCCAACATCAGCAGTTGCTATAATGCTGGCTGTCAGCTGATATGCTTAAAACACTAGGCCCCAAATTCCACTTTCTGTTCATCTAGCATATTTATTTTCATTTGTTTTTATTCATGTTTTAACTGTTTCCCTCAATCTGCACATGATTTTTCAGTACAGATAAAACTCTATCAAAAACATTTCCAATTAATAATATTTCCTGACATCTGTTTATTGCTTGGAATATACATTTGGCCGTAGTCATATACTTGAAGAAGCCTATGTTCTTATATGAATCAACAGCTTTCTCCTAGGAATATGAGGCCCGTGGAGTGTTATAAAATTTTATATCTCTTAAAGGTATAAAGGCTAATAATTTTTACTTAATAGTAGTGAATTGATTGATATTATTGAATGTGGGCTAATGACATTTCAAATACCTTCATCAGTCTGTAATGCTGTATTAAAATACTACAAATTAGGTGGCTAGAGAGAAATGCATTTCTCAGAGTTCTGGAGATAAATATGTCAGTGCATGTGGTGTTTTCTAAGGACTGTTCTTTCTTGTACCTTTCATTCTTTCCTTCCAACATAGAAAGGGTAGGGAAGCATCAAGGTGTTTCTGGTAAGAACAATAATTGCCATCATGAAGAAGGAACCTTTGCAAATCTTCTACCTTTAAATACTGGCATCTACTTATGTGTTAGGTTTCAAATACAAATTTGGAGAGAAAGGGCATAACAATTTTCACCAATGAAAATGAAAGAAAAGGGCTATTAACAAAAAAAATTTAAGAAACTGAAGTTATTCCTTGTTTTTAATTTTTAATTTCTGTACATTGTGTAAATGTACAGAAAGACACATGGTATATATTCACTTATAAGTGGATATTAGACATATAATATAGGATAAATATACACCTAAAGAAGCTAAGCAAGAAGGAGGACCCCAGGAAAGATGATCAATTCTCACTCAGAAAGGCATATGGGACAGACATTGCAAGAGGGAGAAAACGGGGAAAAGGACAGGAGCCTACGACAGAGGACCTCTGAAAGACTCTATCCAGCAAGGTATCAAAGCAGATGCTGAGGCGCATAGCCAAACTTTGGATGAAGTACAGGGAACCTTATACTTCAAGAAGGGGGGGTGGGGAGGGAGGGATAGAAAGGCCTGAAGGGGACAGGAGCTCCACAAGGGGAGCAACAGAACCAAGAAATATGGGCACAGGGGTCTTTTCTGAGACTGATACTCCAACAAGGACGATGCATGGAGATAACCTAGAAGCCCTGTACAGATGTAGCCCATGGCAACTCAGTATCCAAATGTGTATCCTAGTAAAGGGAACAGGGACTGTCTCTGACATGAACTCAGTGGCTGGCTGTTTGACCACTTCCCCCTGATGGGAGAGCAGCCTTACCAGGCCACAGAGGAGGACAATGCAGTCAGTCCTGATGACTGAGAGGATAGGGTCAGATGGAAGGTGAAGAGGACCCCCCACAACAATGGACTTGGAGAGGGGCATGGGAGGAGATGAGGAAGGAAGGGTGGAATTGGGAGGGAATGAGGGAAGAGGCTACCACTGGGATGCAAAGTGAAAAAAAAAACTGTAATTAATAGAAAAATTAAAATAAAGAAACTGAAGTGAAAGACATGAACCAACAATTCACAGAAGATATATTTATGACCCTTTGTGATGATTTGAAGGAGACCACTCATCCCCCAGTAGCTCATATATTTGAATACTTGGTCCATAGTTTTTGGAATTGTTTGGAAAGGATTAGGAGGGGTGGTCTTTTGGGGGAGGTATATCACTGGATGCCAGCTTTGAGGTTTCAAAAACCATTCTCTCTCTGCCTCCTGCTTGCGGATCAGCTTGTAATCTCTCAGCTACTGCACCTGTGCTATGTCCGCTGTAAGGCTGCCATGTTCCATGCTGTAATAGTCATGGATTCTCTGGAACCAAGAACCCCAAATGAAACACTTTCTCTGATTAGTTGCCCTGATCATGGTGTTTTGTCACAGAAATTAAAAACGTTTTTTTAATTATGTAAGTGTAATAATTATTGAAGGAATAGAAATAAAAATGTCAATGAGGAATGTATTTTCAAATTTAAAGAGAGGTACACATATCTTTAAGTAATGATAAAAAATGTTAAATGTTAAATATCAATGTTAAAGAAATTTATGTAAAAAGAATATTCCTTTACCAGAAGAACTATAAATTAGTATAGCTCTTCTGAAAGTCAGTTAGTAACGTAATTATATATGAAGAGTTTAAAACAAGTAATGTTTTGAAAAATATATTTCTAAGAATCTATCTTTTGGGAATGAAAGATTTCCCTAGAAAATATACGGGAAACAATATTCCTTATAGCATTGTCAATAAGAAAGAGGATAAATAATAACACGCACAATGGTATTTTATGACACCATTAAAATTATGTTTATAATACCATTTAATGATATGAAAGGTGAAAAATAACGAGGTCAGAATACACTCACACATATGCACACATGCACATAAATGGATAGACGAAGAGAGAGAAACAATTTTGTTAAAAGACAATCCTCAGAAAATTAGAAGAAGGGGAGCTGTTAGTGATAATTAAAGCAACACTTTAAGGCTCAAATAATAAAACACTGTTTCCTAATTTACGCTGAGTAGAAATGAATAAAATACCTATCTTTCTTACATTTAAGTAGTAGCATCATGTCCAGTGAGGTTTTTCTTAGTTTAGTATTTAATTTCTCACATTCCCAAGAACTACAGACTCATGTTCATCCTTATGGTAAATACATTTACCCTCTCTGAAGAAATTCAACACTTAAACTCTATCCTTGGTCTGCTAGCATATATTTTTAAACCTCTTTAGTGTGCACTGCTAAGTGCTTAGTTGGTTGTCTGAGGAAGTGTCTGTGTGGGTGTACATATACACGTATATATGAGTCGCGGACTGAATCTATGGATGATTAATAGTTTTTTAACTTTACGGTAAACAAAATCAATATATTCAGTAGAAAGTGTATTTGAAATATTTGATATAAATATTTTCCTGGTGCAGCACGAAGTCTTTCATCATTACAGGTAGCAATCTGTGGCACTGAGGCACTATCCCAGCCAGCTTTAGTTCCGGGGAGACAAGCAGCGGCTTAGAGTAGGAACTGTACTATAAATATTTGATATAAATCTTTTCAACATGTGGTATAAAGGTCTTTCATGGCACAGAGCAGTGCCACTAAACCACTGTCCCAGTCAACCCTAGGTCACAGGAGACAAGCAATATTTTACAGAGTTCTATGTCACTGAAGTTTCTTACATATGTGCTATATGCATTCTTGGTTTTCTATTCCAATTGCTACGTGTTTTTGGTATGAAGCCTTTGTAAGTGAGAAGCTTTTCCTAATGTAGCATAGCACCAAGTTGTCAAGTAATGACAAAATAGACAATACTCTCATAAATTTTATACCATCAATTTTCACAAAATGCTCCCATTGAATTTTTCCAAAGTTTTATATGCTCCATCAAAATGATGCTTGATTCTAACAAAGAAATATATACAGAATATGAATGGTTTTATGGTTTGCTTATATCATCAAACATTATAACAATGAAATTAGATAAACATCAGAGCTTGACACCTTAGCAAGATAAATTTCTTTGCTAATATGGTTTATAATTAAGCAGCAAGGTTAGCATATTCTTTACTACTTTCTAGACAATAAATCAATCTATGAGTTGCAATGTCTTCTGATTCTCTTGGTATAAATGCTGTTATTATAATCAACTCCAAATCACAACTTAACATGCCTGAATGCATGATGTAAATTTTTCACCATTAGAAAATATTCCCATGCAGAGATAGAATAGATATCAATCATATGAGAAATTAGCAGTAGTATTAAATGTACTACAAGAAATAAGATGCTCTGGTTTTTGAATATTCAGTATATTTCCTGTACTACAATTTTAATAACAGCATTGGACTTTAGGTTTTGATAAAATTAAAACGTGCA
>JAQQSO010000988.1:16675-32243 GCA_028658305.1 Pachyuromys duprasi
GGTCCTCCCCTGTTGGTGGACTTGGAGGGGGCGGGGAGGAGATGAGGGAGGGTTGGGGAGGGTGGGAGGGAATGAGGGAGGGGGCTACGCTTGGGATGTCCCTAACCTGTGATTGATAACAAAAAAATAAATTAATTAAAAAAATCAAAAAATAAAAAGAAATGAGAGAGGAGGCTCCAATCAGGATGTAAAATGAATAAACAAAATTTAAGAATACAAAAAAAAAAAAGGAGGAAATATTTGTGGTGGTTTGAATAGGTGTAGCAACATTAGGTTCATGTGTTTGAAGGCTTGACCATGGGAAGTAGCACTATATAGATGTGTTGCCTTGTTGGAGGAAGTGTGTCACTGTGGGTGTAGCTTTTAAGGACTCCTATGCTCACGCCACACCCTGTATGGATCATAGTTCCCTTCTGCTACAAGATGTAGAATTCTTGGCTCCTCTAGCAGCATATCTGCCTGCACAGTGCCATGCTTCTCACCATGATCATAATGGACTAAACTTCTGAAACCTTCAGACAGCCTCAAATTAAATGTTTTTGTTTGTTTTGGTTTTTTAATAAGAATTGCATGATCATGTTCTCTCTTCACAGCAATAAAACCCTAACATATTTCTTCTAAAAATCTAAACAGTATTAAATAATCAGAACTGACATTTCCCGTTTCTACTTATTATCATAAAACCATGTCTTTTCATTAAATATTTCTTCACAGTGTTTGACTCTTCTTTGCTTGTCTTTCTTTTCATGTTTCATAAAGTTCTAATTACGTAAAAGTATTTGTCCATTATTAGTCTGTCTTTTTCCATATGGTTGTCATCTCTAGATATTTCAATAGCTCAGTAAAATATATAAAATTCTACAATAGTGGCCTCCTTCAGCCCACCAGCAATAGTGGCAAGGTCTGCCAAGGGCCCTCTGTGCTCTGCTATCCCTACATGCCCCACACCCCAGTTTCTGGGCTTGAGCTGTTTCCACCCTGATCTTTCTGGGAGACCAGCACAGATCAGGAAGCAGCAGAAAAATCAGAGGACTTCGGCCATTTGGGGCCATGAGCTCTACCTATAAGTCCAGAGACCTATTACAATTTGAGATGACCAGTCCTGCTAATAACCGAGTCAACCAAAGGTTTAGAGGTTAGTGCAAGAACAACAGCAACAATACTCAGGGTAGTATTATACATACCAGGCCACAGAGGAAGACAATGCAGCCACTTCTGATGAGACCTAATAGACTAGGATCAGAAGGAAGGAAAAGAAGACATCCTCTATGAGTGGACTTTGGGAGGGGCATGCTTGGAGAAGGGGGTGGAACTGAGGGGTCGGGAGGGGAGGAGGGAGGGGGATACAAAGTGAATAAAATATAATTAATAAAAAATTTTAAAAATTAAAATTAAAAAAAGAAAAAAACCCAGCTATCCTACAACAGCAAGCTTTGAGGATACTATCACACCAGAATCACAAGACAACAATCTTAAATCTGAGCTTATGAAAATGATAGAGGCTAATCCCTCAAAGAACTGCAGGAAAGTACAATCAAACAGGTGAAGGAATTGAATAAACCCCTTAAAGTAAAATATAATCAACTGGGAGAAGTAAATGAGTAAAACTATTCAAGATCTGAAAATAGAAATAGAAGCAATAAAGAAAAAAAACCTGAGGCAATTCTGGGCATGGAAAACCTAGGGAACAGAACAGGAACTACAGACACAAGCATCACTAACAGAATACACCTCTCTCACCAATGCATGGATTACTGAGATGGAAACTAAACAAAGAAATGATGAAACCAACATTATGAGCCAATTGGATCTAGCAGATATGTCCATAACATTCCATCCTATCATAAAAGAATATACCTCAACAAATACAAGAAAATTGAAAGAACACCTTGTTGTTTGTCAGACCACCATGCATCAAAGCTAGACTTCAACAACAACAGAAATAATAAAATGCCTGCAAACTCGTGGAAACTAAAGAACTAACTAACCACTGGGACAATGAGGAAGTAAAGAAAGAAATTAATGACTTTCTGGAATTCAATGAAAATGAAGTCACAACATATCCAAACAATGAAAGCTGTGGTAAGAAGAAAGTTCATAGTGTTAAGTGCCTTCATAAAGAAAGTGGCGAAAGCTCATATTAGCAAATTAACAGCTCACCTGAAAGATGCAGAAAAAAAGGAAGCAAACACACACAAGAGCTGGAGAACAAGAAATATTCAATCTCAGGGCTGAAATCAGTAACCTAGAAACAAAGGTAACAGAGAATCAATAAAACCAAAATTTGTTTGTTTGTTGTTGTTTGTTTGTTTTGTTTTGTTTTGAGAAAATCCACAAGGTAAACAAATCCTTAGCCAAAATAACTAAAACACAGAGGGAGAATATCCAAATTAAATAAAAAAAGAAAGAAATCAGAAATGAAAAGTGGTGTATAACAAAAGACACAAAGAAAATATAAAAAATCATTAAAACGCATATTATTTCATTAATTCCTATATGCCACAAAATTGGAAAATCTAAATGAAATGTATGATTTTCTTGAAAGATACCACTTACCAAAGTTAAATCAAGATCATGTAAACACAAAAAAACCTATAACCCATAACAAAATAGAAGCAGTTACCAAAAGACTGGCAACCAAAAAAAAAAAAAAAAAAGCCCTGGGCCAGAGGTTTTCCCACAGAATTCTACCAGAATTTCAAAGCGGCACTAATACCAACACTCCTCAAATTATTCTACAAAATAGAATCAGAAGGAACATTGCCAAACTGATTCTATGTTGCCACAGTCACGCTGATACTTAAACCACACAAAGACCCAACAAAGAAATAAAATTTCAGACCAATCTCCCTTATGAACATTAACGCAAACATTCTCAGTATAATACATGCAAACTGAATCCAGGAACACATCAAAAATATCATCCACTATGACAAAGTAGGATTCATCCCCAGAAATGCAGGGATGGTTCAATGTAAGAAAATCCATCAACCTAATCCATCATATAAACAAACTGAAAGAAAAAAAAATCACATAATCATTTCACTAAATCCTGAAAAGGTCTTTGACAAAATCCAACATCCCTTCATATTTAAAGTATTTTGGAGAGATCAGGGATAGGAGGCACAAACCTAAACACAACAAAAGCAATATACAGCAAGCCAGTAGTGAGCATCAATTTAAATGGAGAGAAAATATAAGTGTTCTCACTAAAATCTGGGATAAGACAAGGCTACACACTATAACCATATCTCTTCAAGTTCTTGAAGTACTTGAAGTTCTAGCTAGAGTAATAAGACAAGTAAGAGATTATGGGGAGGGAAATTGGAAGAGAAGGAGTCAAAGTATCACTATTCACAAGAGAAAAGATAGTATACCTAAGTGACCCCAAGATTCCACCAGAAAACTCCTACGGCTGATAAACACCTTCAGCAAAGTGTCTGGATTAACTCTAAGAAGTCAGTACCTCTCCTTTATACAAGTGACAAAAGGGTCAATAAAGAAATTAGGAAAACAATACCCTTCACAGTAGCAACAAATAATATAAAATATCTTGGTGTAACTAAACAAGCAAGTGAAAGACAAGAACTTCAAGTCTTTGAAGAAAGAAACTGAAGATTTTAGAACATAGAAAACTCTCCCATGGTTTTCTATCAGTAGGATTAAATAGTAAAATGACCATCCTGTCAAAGACCAACTACAGATTCCATGCAATTGCCATCAAAATTCTAACACAATTCTTTACAGAACTGGGGAAAGCAGCCATTAACTTCATATGGAAAAAAATAAATCACTTAGGATAGCCAAAACAATTCTGTATAAAAAAAACAACTGGCTTTATCAATATCCCTGATTTCAAGCTACACTACAAAGAAATAGTAATAAAAACTGCATGGTATTGTCATAGAAACAGACAGGTTGATCAAGGGAACAAAACTGAAGACCCAGAAATGAACTTATACTGCTAAGGGCACTTGATTTTAGACAAAAAAAAAAAAAAAAAGCCAAAACCACACAATAGAAAAAAAAAAAAAAAAGAACACATCTTCAACAAATCATGCTGGTATAACTGGATGTCTTCTGTAGAAAGATTCAAATAGAACCATATTTATCACCCTTCACAAAACTCAAGTTCAGTAGGATCAAAGACCTTGAAATAAAACCAGAGATTCTAAATCTATTAGAAGAAAAAGTGGGGAAAATCTGGAACTCGTTGGCATAGGAGACAACCTCCTGAACAGAACCCCAATAGCACAGGCTCTAAGGTCAACAATTAGTAAATGGGATCTTAGGAAACTGAGAAGTTTTTGTAAGTCAAAGGACATTGTTGATAGAACAAAACTGGAGCCTACATATTGGGGAAAGATCTTCACCAACTCTACATCAGACAAAGGGCTAATATCCACAATACATAAAGAACTTGAGAAATTAAACACTAACAAAACAAATAATCAAATTAAAACATGGGGTATAAAGCTAAACAGAGAATTCACAACAGAGGAATCTTGAATGGCTGAAAAGACCTTGAAGAAATCCTCAATGTCCTTAGCCATCAAAGAAATGCAAATCAAAATAATTTGAAGATTCCATCTTCCATTAGTCAGAATGGCTAAGATCAAAAAACTCAAGTGGCAACGCATGCTGGCAAATGTGTGGAGAAAGAGTGACACTCCTACACTGCCGGAGGGAGAGAAAACTTGAACAACCTCTTTGGGAGTCAATCTGGTGTTTTCTCAGAAAATTGGGAATAATTCTATCTCAAGATCCAGCTATACCACTTCCGCGCATATACTCAGAAGATGCTCCACCATACTACAAGGACATTTGCTGGACTATGTTTATAGTGGGCTTTATTCATAATAGACAGAAACTGAAAACAAACCAGTTGTCCTTCAACCGAAGAATAGATAAAGAAATTGTGGTACGTTTAAACAATGAAATATTACTCAACTTCTAAAAATAAAGAAATCATGAAATTTGAAGGCAAATAGATGGATCTAGAAGAGGTCATCGTGAGTGAGGTAACCCAGATCCAGAAAGACGCACATGGTATGCATTCACTTATAAGTGGCTAGTAAACCTATAATACAGGATAACCATACTAAAATCCACAAATATAAAGAAGCTAAGTAACACTGAGGGCCCAAGGGAACGTGCCAGAATGTCAATCAGAACGAGAAATAGAAAAAACAGCAGAGGTGGATGTAGAAAGGGAACTGGGCAAGAGATTGAATGAGGGGGCAAACAAGGGTGGAAATCAGAGGGTGCAGAAGGGGGATGGGAAGTGAGAGGGTTGGGAGAGAGAAAGGAAACTGAGAGGGGCATCTCTTTGTTGAGCTGAGAGGGGCATCTCTTTGTCAAACTGGAGGCCTGTTACAGGATAGGCTCCTAGGAGGATACGTGTTTGACTGTAGCTGAGACTCCTAATGGGGTTTGCGTTAGCTTGAACACCGAACTGACCACCTCCTAGCCAGGCAGGACTAGTGGAGTTTGAGAAACTCCCCCACAAAACCTTTGATCCAAAAGTTATTCTGCTTACAAGAAGTATAGGGATAAAGAGGAACCAAAGATTGAGGTAATGTCCAACCAGCAATTGGCCCACTTTGAGACTCACCCCATGGTAGAAAACTGGCCTAACAACGATACTGTGCTATGTCTCCAGACAAGAGCCTAACTTGACGCTCCTCTGGGAGGTTCTAGCTCGCAACACATGTAGGAAGATGCTGGGACTGGCAGCCAAGCATGGAGTGGAGAACCAGGGTCCTGTGGAAATGTTGGGGGCGGGGGCGGGGGAAGATGGAAGGACCTGGAGGAGACAGGAACCTCACAAGAAGACTAACAGAGAAAACTAACCCAGACCTGTGGGACTTTCAGTGACTGAGACATCAACTAAGGTGTATGCATGGTCTGGACATAAACCCCATGAACACATGTGGCTGATGGGATGCTTGTTCTTTATATTGGTTGCCTAGGGAGTGTGTGTGTGGGGGGGGGAGTGTTTCTAACATGGACTCTATTGCCTGCTTTTCTATCACTTCTCTTTAGCAGAGTTACCTAGCCTGGCCTCAGTGGATGATGATATGCTCAGTTCCGTTGTGACTTGATGTGCTGGGGATGGTTGATGTGGGCGGAAAGGCACTCCCCCTTTTTTTGAGGGGGGGGACGGAAGAGGAGAAAGAAGAAGGGTAGGGAGGGGAGACTGGGAGTAGAGGAGGGAGGGGATACCTATGGGATATAAAGTAAATAAACTGAAATAAAATAAAAAAATTAAGATATAGAATATCTTAAATAAGAATAAAAATATGGCAACATTAACTAATTTTATTGTCAAACTAATGGACAGAGTACTAGGATTATCTTGAAACTGCCCTCTTGCCCAACAGTGTCTTTTGTGAAACACTTTAACTTACAATATCAAAATGCTACAGCACACAATAATCTGGGTCTTTGAAAACATGCCTTATATTTATTCTCAGAATAAGAAGAGCAGTTCATTTAAATAGATATTTAGTATTTTGTTAATTTTCTTTTAAACTCATTTATTATAAATTTTTGAGAAAACTTTTATTATATTTGGATATATTGTACTCCTGAGTGTAAACAGAAAGACTAAATTCTCCCAAAACAAACTTCAATTTGTACATTAATTCTGGTGAACTGCTAGCATAGTGATCGTACTGTAACTTCCTAAATAGTCCTGCATGTGACCACAGCCTCTGGGAATATGGAATCAAAGATCACATTGAAAAATAGACAGTTGTACTATCATTTTACATTCTATTCCAGAATCCATCCAAACACCCTCTTTTTGTATATATATGTGTGTGTGTGTATAAAATGTGATTTGTATATATTTGTACAAAACAAAACCAGAAACAACAACAAACAGTGATCTCTCCAAAATAATAGCAGCAATCTAATCTATATAGAGAAAAATAAATAACCATTTTCTCCCTCAGTTAATAGGCATTATTTTTGTGTAAATGTTCCAGTAAAATATTTTTATTTAATTAACAAATTAGCAAACATACTGATTTTATTTACAATGCTATGTGAAATTACAGCACAAACCTAAAATTGTTTCCCCAAGGATACTTAACCCACTTTGCATGATCCTAGTTTCTTATAGCTTTAATTTTCTTTTTTTATATAAATTATATCTCCTAAGGAACAAGTTATTAAATGAACAATTTAATGGTGGTATAATTAACTTAATTTTAACTCATAACAGCTACGTGAAATTTTTGTTAAAACTAATAATATGACACTTTTTAAGAACTGACATTGTGAAACGATTCTGTGATCAGAGAACAAAGAATGGCTGTGGAGAGGAGAGGCCTTGAAGCTGGGACATGCTCTTCTCCAGCTATGCACATGGACCATCTACCTCTTTTGGATTTTTATTTTCTAACATCTCTATTTTTGTAATATTTAATAAGATATGATGATATCAGTGTCCCATTTCTACTTCAGTGATACTTATTCTCTGTTCTTTAATCAGTGTGTATGAACTACAATTATTCACTTCACATACACAAAAACCAAACCAATAAAACAACAACAAGGATACCAAAACAAAACAAAGAAGCAGAGACAAAACAAAACAAAACAAAAACTGACGAAGACTGAGAACTGCAACTAACTTTTCAGTATAGAGACTTGAAATTAGAAGGTAGTTTAAGACTAGGTAAACACGTCACAAATTAATATTTAAGGTTCAGCCTGCAGGACTCTGAGCTACAAATCATGGTGTCTTGGTGAGGATTACAATTTTAGGCATGTGTTTTCTCCAGTGGATCTGGCTTTAAATCAATCAGAGAGCAGCTGGTTACCCCACAAATTTGTACCACTATTCCATCAATGAGCATGTTTTGTCTCACTGGTCATTTTGTAGTCCACAGGTTACATACATGTATAAAATTGTTAATGATTATTTTACCTCAACAGTCTACACAGCAGGTGAAAGGCTTCTTGGGTAAAAACAATTTGTTTTCTCCATGCTCTGTGTCCAAGTGTGTGAAGTCTTCACCATTAGTTACCACTACATTTCTGTGGACAACAAAGAACAGTGTCAGTAGCCTTACTCTTTTTATGTGACTCCTGGAACTACAATGTGGGGGCATTTCCGACAGCTGACATGGCTAGTATTCTCCTTTGGCAACCTGTGGTTTCTGGGAGGGGTGATATCTGCTTTGTAAGTAATATGCATGTGTATGCAAATAAGATATAAATATATTAACTAATGACTTTTCAAGTATCTTTAATGATAGTTATCCCAACCCGATATTCCATTCCGTTCTCTTCTTCACCCTTTTATCTGTCTATCCTCTTTAACGCACCTACTGTAAAGAAGATGACCTTTACATTTTAAAACTCAATTTTGAATGTGTTTCTTTAAGCCTTAGACAATTTCACCTCTAGTATATGTTTCAACATGTTTCAAAAGCTGCTATGAAAATTTTTACTTTAAGTAAGCTTTCTGGAAGAAGCAATCTAGACCTCCACACAATCAATAAGTGGTGTTCTTTGTTATGGCTTCTGTACAAGCCCAGCCAAAGAAGCAAGCAATAGCTCTGACCAATGTCAACACACTCCTGCTCAGCTCACAAAAGCCTCTGGCACCGAGACAGCCAACCTTCTAAAATTTGCGTTCCTTGCTTCTACTTTACCAAGGGTGTGTGTAGAATAAAGGCCATAATAGAGAGTCTTGAGGTGGAACTACACATGGTTCCAATAGTGTTCCAATGATTGAAACCAAAAATCTAAATAACAACAAAATCATGGCATAGTCAAACAAAATTTCATTACCCTAAGGAACATAAACACAAATTGGAAATTTGTTTATATAATTCAAAAAGGAGAACCAAATAAGGAATACATGAGAAAGAGAATAATAATGAAGATATATAATTTGGAGAAGGTTCATGTTGGAAGCAGCACAGGTTATTAAGAGGTACATAAAGATTTGTTATTTTATTCTGGGTGACATCACGATATTTAAAACTATTTTTGTTTATTCATTGACAGTATCTTAAATACAAATACACATACTCAGACACAATGTGATTTGATAATTATTTATTTCCCTTCCAACTCCAGCAGATTCCTTTCTTATACTGAATCCCCTTCCAAATTTTATCTATAATTTTTATACTATGGGAATTTTTTTAAAGACCAGTAAGAATAAACAATTAGGTGGAGTTCAATATTTTGGCAATGACAAAGTATGAATCATGTAACATTTGACTTTTGAATATGCAAGATATATAATAAAAATATTCTGGAAGTCATTTAATAAAGACAGCTTGGTTTAGTCAAGCAACTCTGTATAATGAGTAAACAAATGGTTTTTGCTGTATTTTCTTCAAAGATATATCACATTTCTAAGCACAACCTTGGTAGCAAATAAGCATCATTCCAAGTTTTTTAAATCCAGTCCAGTCCAGATACATTTTATTTTATATTGTATTATCTCTTTCTAATGGATTTTCAGTCAAACCTTCAAGTCTCTTTTTATTAAATTTTTATTTTTTATATTAATTACAATTTATTTACTTTGTATCCCAGCTACAGCCCCCTCTCTCATTCCTCTCAATCATGTCCTCCCTCCCTCATCTCCTCCCTGCCCCTCTTTAAGTCCACTGATAGGAGCCTACCATAGAGGGCCTCTGAAGGACTCTACCTCGCAGTGTATCAAAGCAGATGCTGAGACTCATGGTCAAACTTTGAGCCCCTAGAAACAATCACTTTTTAAACAATTATATAAATTCAGTTTATATATTTAAAAAAATGAAAGACAAAATGAAGAGATAAAAATTAAGGATATTTGATAAAGAATTCAAATATTTTAATTTTTCATAAATATATACATAATGCCTGTAAACTTATGCATTACTAGAATGTTCTTTAATGCACATACACAAATCAAGATAATTAGCATTCTTATTTCCTCCAACAGCATCATTTGTGTGTATTATAAAACTTCAGATTCTTCTACTCTGGTGATTTTGTTACGTGTAATTTATTGATGCAACTATAATTCCCATACTTTGCTAAATATCAATAGAAAACCTATCTTCTTTTAAAAATAAAGCTCTAGTAAGGGCAACAGGGGCTGTCCTGACATGAACTCAGTTGCCTGCTCTTTGATCACTTCCCTCTGTCTGGATGACCTAACCAGCCCACAGAGGAAAAAGATCCAGATGGTCCTGATGAGATCTGATGAGATCAAATAGGTGGGGAGGAAGTCTTCCCCTATCAGTAGACTAGGGGAGAGGGATGGGATGTGAGAGAGAGATGGTGGGGTTGAAGGAGGTGAGGGAGGGGGCTACAACCAGAATACTAAGTGAATACATTGTAAAAAATAATAATAATAAACTTTGCTAACACAGTTCGGAGAAAGAATTACACTTTAATTGGCTTTCAAAACACACTGGCAGAAAATTTAAATTGTTCATCTAAATCTTGCCATATATGAAAATCAAAAGAAAATAGTCAAAGACAGAAATTTACAATGCAGACAATGAAACCACAAGTTAGCATAGGAAAAATACTTTGAGACTTAGGAACAGACAATGATTTATTTTGAATGAGATCCCAAAGTGCACAGGCAACCAAAGCAAAACTACAGAAATCATATAATGCTAACAAGCACTTCAAGGTAGAGGCAACAATCCTTAACATTTTCAATTGCACGACACAACTTACACCTCAGATATTGTGCAACTTCATTCCAACTATACAATTAGGTATGGTACACTCTTGTATTCCACATGCATGACTTCATTTATGGGGAAAATAGGAAGAATTCATAAAGGTTCAAGAATGTTCAGAGATCAAAATCATAATGCTTAACATATTATCAAGTCAAGCATTATTTTTCTTTATATGCAGAACAATAGGTTCTGTTGTATTTCAGTTCTGCCTGAGTTGATTTAAACATAGATTTAAAAAGAGAAATTCAGTTCACAGCAGGCTGTCAGAAATAGTGTAAATGTTAAAGCTTCTTGTTGTATCCTCCGTAGGAAGTAGGGTCAAAGATGAGCCATGGAAGATCAAAATGAAGCAATTCTATGTTCTAGCCTGTTTCTCCAACAAATGTGTGCACATAGGGAGTGCCTGGCCCAAGGGCATTCCTATGGTGTAAGCTGGAGGTAAATCACAACATGCATCCAACCTTCAGTTTGCCTTTCTTTTTCCTTTTACTAGTTGCTTCTATACCGACAAATTCATGTTGGAATGAACATCCAGGTCAACTACAAAAGGCAAAGACTTTCAAGTAAGGGCAATCTGAGGTAGAAATATTTAAAGATGAAGAACCATGGTTGCTGGCCAGTCTCACAGATCGCATGTGCAACCTTGAGTTTCTTAATATCACGTGGTAGAGACACAATCTCTCTACAAATCCCACACTATCTTCAAGATATGGTCCTTTTGTTAATTCATCAGTAATACATAATTAAACAAGAAGTACTACGTGATCAATAACACTACTCACCCTCAAAAAGATAATAACTTCGTTTGGCTTGTTACACTGAAATGTCATACTCAGTATTGCTTAAGTAATATTTAACTCTCAAGGCTGGGGTCTTAAATTTAGGAGCTAGCTATGTCATATTTATTGACAAGACCTCATCCAGGTTTTTTAAACAAGCATACTGTCTGTCACTTAACTCTTCATTTGCAAAAGAGAGACTGAGCTCAGGTCTTGCTCTTCATATTAGGGCCACAATGCTCACATGTGACTCCACTCTTAGAACGAACATGCTGTCACCAGATAAAACCTTGCTTCCTAAATCCATCCTACAATTTGGGTACAGTTTTACACATCAGTTATTTCAAAACAGATGAATTCAAACAAAACAAGTATTCCCACAAACTTGGTTGTTGAAGTGATAACAACCTAGATTTTGACAATGTCTTTTGGTCTAGTAAGAAAGTGGAAAACATCTGAAGCAAGAAACATCTGTAGTAGCACAAACTTACTTTTCCATCCATATTGCAGTGTTCACAGGGTCTATCCACTATTATAAAAAGGGTATTAAGACAGATAACCAACCTTTTGGCAGAGTGCAGGGAATCATATGAAAGAAGAGGGAGTTACTATGACTTGGAGAGGACAGGAGCTCCGCAAGGACCAAATATATGAGGGCACAGGGGTCTTTTATGAGACTGTTTCTCCAACCAAGGATCATGTATGGATATAACCTAGAACCCCTGCTTGAATGTAGCCAATGGTAGCTCAATATCCAAGTGGGTACCCTAGTAAGGGGAACAGGGACTATTTCGGGCATGAACTCAATGGCTGGCTCTTTTACTCCCTGTCCCCTGAGGGAGGAGCAGCCTTGCTAGGCCACAGAAGAGGACATTGCAACCAGTCCTGCAGAGACCTGATAAACTAGAGTTAGATGGAAAGGGAGGAGGTCCTCCCCTATCAGTGAACTTGGAAAGGAGGAGGGAGGAGATGAGGGAGGGATAGGGAGGAAATGGGCGAGGGGGCTATGGCTGGGATACAAAGTACATAATCTGTGATTAATATAAATTAAAAAGTTAATTATGAAAAATAAAATGGATAGGATAAGAGAAATGATAGTTTTTACTGTATCACCTGCCGTAAGATTAGATAATAGAAAACTTGTCATAAAAGTGGCCAGTGTACCAACAAAATCATTTCTGGAAAATTCTTTGTTGAAGTTATCCACATACGCATTTAAGAACAGTTGATCTTATCAAGAATTTTCTCTAATACCCAGTTGCAGAGGTGTTTTCTCTTATTAGCTCTTATAATTAAAGACAGACAAGAAAATCCATCATACTTCTTACAGTTAGCTAAGAATTCACTTCCTGTATGTTTGTCTGGAGAAAAAAAACTTAAATGTGTTATTTTCGAAAAACAATCCAGAATACATATTAAGGTCAGATCTCTTGGGATGCATACTTTTATAAAAAATATTTAAATTTGCTTTAATATTTTCAGTAGATATGATTAAATTGGGATAGCTTTTAACTGATTTGTTGCAACCAAGAATAACCTGAAAATAAAATATTCATAAAGACCTACCTAAAACAGGTTGGCCTGTTGGCATGTTAATTATTTTTGTAGGGATTAGGGGGTACTGGTCTTATTAATTGATGTAGGAAGCCCAAGGCAAACATGCCCATTTCCTAGGCAGAGAATTCTGAAAAGTGTAAGAGCAGAGAAAGCCTCTTAACAGGCAAGGAACAAAATGAGTGCATGTGTTTCTATACACTCCTCACTGTGAATGTAATACGACATATTAGAGTTCCTGCCCTGACTTCTCTCAATGATGAATTGTAACCACAACTGTTATCCAAATAACCCTTTTTATGCTCTAAGTAGCTTGTTGTCAGGGAATTTCATCATAACAACAGAAATAAAATAAGAGGTATTTAACAAGGATTGATGAATAAATACTGATGAGCAAGAATTATTTCAAGTCATAATTTAAGTAAATATATTTTTTTTTCTTTTGCCTTATTCTTCACCTGGAGCACCTTTGGTATTTCAAACCAGGCTACTTTTGAACTTTGTGAAAGGTGGTCATAATTTCTTTTGGATGAGGCAAAGTCCACTCTAGCTTGTGATTTGAAAATAATGTCCATTACCCACAAGGATTAACATTTTTAAAAAACTGATTTTCATCTGTGAATTGAGATAGAACATTGAACATCCTTCAAAGAATGAAAGGAGAGAGAAAGATTTCAAGTTGTTCACATAATGCAGAAAATTTAACAAGGATTATAATTTAATCTAGTGGCAATTAAAACTATAATATTGCTAACGCTTTTTCTGAAATATGCTTCTTATAACTTCTTTGTGCTGGTTTTAATGCCTTCCGTTGAATGGTGATAAAAAAAAGGGGGTTGACTGGTGCCAGTGGTAAATTTAGGTTGAAACTAGGGTGTCCAGACCACTTAAATATTTCCTCAAATGAGATTTGAGTGCTCCCAATCCAATCTTCCAACATAAGTTTCATGGGCATGAAGGCATTTAATAAGAACCACTGAATGATGATTAGCTTCATAAATTAGCAGCTAATTAATCTGCTGTGAACTTAATTGGTATATTCAGCCCTCCAAGTTAGAAGCTATAGGGTGGGCAGTCTCCAAATTAATTTCCCTTGAAAAGCTAAAAAGCTAGAGAAATCGTATTATTTCATGCTAATTATATGTGATTAGAGAAAAATGTTTTTGTATTGTACAAATTGACTTGTCCATTCTTTTTTATCAAGTGCTAACTGGTCAAGGATCCAGGTTGATTCCATTTTTGGTTGAAATTCGAGAATCGAGAAACATACTTTAGCAAATACTAAAAACTTAAATATTTTAAAATAAATATCAGTTTAATTAGAAAAGACTACAATAAAATATTCTTGAAGAATTAACACAGGAACAGTAAATAACAACAAAAATATGTTAAGAAAAACCAAAATAAGTCTTTGATGATATCCATTTTTTTTATCTTTTTTTTAAATTTTTTATTTTTTGTTATCAATCACAGATTAGGTACTTTGCATCCCATGCGCAGTCCCCCCCCCCACTCTCTCCCACCCTCCCCAACCCTCCCTCATCTCCTCCCCGCCCCCTCCAAGTCCACCAACAGGGGAGGACCTCCTCCCCTTCCATCCAACCCCAGCTTATCCTGTCTCCTCAGGGCTGGCTGCAATGTCCTCCCCTGGAATCTTGCCAGTCTGTCACTCCCCGGCTTGTATGGGGGAGGTCAAAGAGTCAGCCATCAAGATCAAGACTGAAACAGTCCCTGTTTCCCTCACTAGGCCCTCCAGTCCTACACCAAGCTGTCCTGGGTCCCATCTGCACAGGGGTTCCAGGACACATCCACACGTGGTCCTTGGTTGTAGAAACCGTCTCATACAAGACCCCTGTGCTCTGCTCAGTTTAGTCATTGTGGAGCTCTTGTTCTGTCCAAGTTTCACCAACCTCCTCCATTTCTAACATCACTTCTTGCCCTCTGCCAAAGGCTTGATTGCGAGTCTTAATATCTGCTCTGGTACATCTTTATGTTGACCCCCCCCCCAGAGGTCCTCCTTTGCATTCTCCTGTCCTGTTGCTTGTTTTCTCCTCCACTCAATGTCCATCCCATTTGTTCATCCAAACAAGCATTGATAATATCCACCTGGGTCCTCCTTCCTGTATATCCTCCCTCGGAGTATAGATTTCAGCATGGACCTTCCTATCCTATAGGTCTATATAAGTGAGTATATACCATATGTTTCTTTCTGCTTTTGAGAAACCTCACTTAGGATGATCATTTCCAGGTCCCACCATTTGCCTGTGAATTTCATGATTTCCTCCTTTTTAATTGCTGAGTAGTATTCCATTGTGTAACACTACCACAATTTCTGTATCCATTCCTCAACTGAGGGACATCTGGGTTGTTTCCAGGTTCTGGCTATTACAAATAGAGCAGCCATGAACATAGTTGAGCAAATGTCCTTGTTGTGTACTTGAGCATTTTTTGGATATATGCCTAAGAGTGGTATAGCTGGGTCTTGAGGAATCACTATTCCTAATTGTCTAAGAAAGCGCC
>JAQQSO010000989.1:0-10466 GCA_028658305.1 Pachyuromys duprasi
TATGACACAGCAAGGAGAAAGAGTGTGTCAGGTGGGTGGGAAAAGGAGGGGAAGAGGGAGAGGGAAAGTCTAGGAATGGTATAAGACATTTTTATTAATTTATTAATTTTACATCCCGATCATAGCCCCCTCCCTGGTCTTCTTCCAGGTCTACTCTCCCTCCCACTTCTCTCCTATTCCTGTCCCCTAATCCTCAGAAAGGGGGAGCCCTCCCCCCTTACGAACTGACTCCAGATTATCAATTCTCTTCAGTAATGCCTGCATCCTCTGTGGCCTGTCAGGTTTGCCTTACCCAGGAGAAGTGATTTAAGAGCAAGCAACAGAGTTCATGTCATAAACCACAACCTGGTCCCCTTACTAGGTAACCTAAATGGAGACAAAGCTACCTATTGCCTACATCTAAGCAGGGAGTCTGGATCCTCTCAGTGCATGGTCCTTGGTTGATTCATCAGTCTCCACAGGACCCTAGGCACAGATTTGTTTGCTCTTTTGCTCTTCTTGTGGAGATCCTGTCATTTGTGGGTCCTTCTATCCCCCAAATCTTCCCTGAGCTGTGCCCAAAGTTGACTGTCTCATCATCTACTGCAATCCCCTGCTGGGTGGAGTGTTTCAGAGGACAACTATGGAGGTCTTCCTTCCTGTTAACTCTCTTCAACCACTTCTGGTGTCTATTCTATTTGTCTTTCTGAATGAGAATTAAGCATCCTATCTAGGGTCCTACATGTTACATAGCTTCTTCAGGTCTGTGGGTTGTAGTGTGGGTATCTTGTATTGTATGGCTAATATCATATCAGTGTCTTTCTGAGTCTAGGTAACTTCACTCAACATTTTCACTCAATGTTTTCAATATCCATCAATTTGCTTGCAAATTTTATGATGTCTTTGTTTTTAATAGATGAATAATATTCCATCGCATAGATGTGCCACAGTTTCTTTATTCATTTTTTAAAGGACATCTGGGTTGTTTACAGTTTCTGACTATTTCAAATAAAGCCATATAAACATACGTCATCAAAAGTCCTAGCCGTATAGTGGAGCATGTTTTCAGTATATGCCCAGAAGGTATATAGTTGGGTCTTGAAGTAGAGCTGTTCCCAAATAGAGATTTTCTGAGAAAGCTCCAGATTGATTTCTAAAGTGGTTGTTCAAGTTTTCACTCATACCAGCAATGGAAGAGTGTTCCCCCTGCTCAACAAACTCGAGAGCATTGCTGTAACTTGAGATTTTTATTCTGATAGGTGAAAGATGGAATCTCAGAGACACTTTGATTTGTATTTCCCTGATGACAAAGGATGTTGAGCATTTCTTTAAGTGCTTCTCCCCCATTCAAGATTCCTTTTGAGAATTCTCTGTTTAGCTGTGTAATCCATATCTAATTGGAATATTTGGTATGTTGGTGTTTAACTTCTTGGGTTATTTAATATTCTGAATATTAGCCCTGTGTTGGATATAGCATTGGTAAAGGTCTTTGCCAGTCTAGAGGCTGTCATCTTCTTCTATTGACAGTGTCCTTTGCTTTACAGACGCTTTTGAGTTTCAAGAGGTGCCATTAATTGCTGAGAGCCTGAGCTGTTCAGAAAGTTGTCTCTTGTGCCAGAGAGTTCAAGGCTTTTCCCTACTTTTTGTTCTGGTAGATTTACTGTCTCTGGTTTTATGTTGAGGTCTTTTATCCACTTGGGGTTTACTTTTCTTCAGGCTGATAAGTATGGATTTATTTGCATTTATTTTACATGGAGACATCCAGATATATCAGTACCATTTGTTGAAAATGATACCTTTTCCCCATTGTATGGTCTTGGCTTCTTTGTCAAAAATCAGGTGTCCATAGGTGCATGGGTTTATTTCTGTCTTCGATTTGATGTCATTGATTCACCAGCCTGTTTCTATGTAGTTTTATTACTGTTGCTTTGTAGTACAACTTGAGATCAAGGATGCAGATTCCTCCAGGAGACTTTTTACTGTACAAGACTGTTTGAGCTCTTCTGGCTTTTTTGTTTTTTCCATATGAAATTGAGAATTGTTTTCAAGGTCTGTAAATAATTGTGTTGGTATTTTGATGCATTGAAGCTGTAGATTGCTTTTGATAAGATGATCATTTTTACTTTGTTGATCCTACAGATCCATGAGTATGGGCGATCTTTCCATTCTGGTATCTTCTTCAATTACTTTCTTCAGAGACTCAAAGTTTTTTTTTCATACAAGACTTTCACTTGCTTGGTTAGAGTGATACACCAAGACACTTTACGTTTTTAGTGGCAATTGTGAAAAATATAGTTTCAATAATTTCTTTTTCAGCCCATTTGTCTTTTTTATATAGGAGAGATACTGATATTTTTTTATTCCATCCATACTGATGAAGGTGTTTGTCTGCGGTAGGAATTCCCTGGTAGAATTTTGGGGGTCATGTAAGTATACTAACATATCATCTGTGAATAGTGATAGTTTGACTTCTTTTCCAATTTGTATCCTCTTGGTATCCTTTAGTTGTCTTATTGCTCCACCTCAAGACCTAGCTATACCACTCCTGGGCATATTCCAAAAGATGCTCTACCAAATAACAGGACATTTGCTCAACTACATTCATAGCAGCTCTATTCTTTTTTTTTTTTTGCAGGAGAAATCTTTTTTCATATACTTTTATTTTATTTTTATATTAATCATAGTTTATTCACTTTGTATCCCAACTGTAGCCCCCTCCCTCATCCCTCCTAATCCTACCCTCCCTCATCTCCTCCAAACTCCAACCGAGGATCATTCTGGATATAACCTAGATAAACTGGTCATATGTAGCCCATGGCAGCTCAGTATCTAAGTGAGTTCCCTAGTAATAAGTTCTCTGACATGAACTCAGTGGCTGTCTCTTTGATCACCTCCCCCTGAAGGGGAAGCAGCCTTGCCAGGCCAGAGAGGAGGACAATGCAGCCAGTACTGATGAGACCTGAAAAGCTAGGGCCAAATGGAAGGGGAGGAGGACCTTCCCTATCAGTGGACTTAGAGAGGAGCAACTTTATCCTTAATAGCCAGAAACAGGAAATAACCCAGATGTCCCTCAACTGAAGAAAGGATGAAAAAAGTGTGGTACATGTATACAATGAAATATTATTCAGCTCTTAAAAACAAGAACATCATGAAATTTGCAGAGAAATGGATGGATGTGGAAAAGATCATCCTGAGTGTGGTAACCAAGACCCAGAAAGACAAGCTAGGTATATATTCACTTATAAGTGGATATTATCCACATCCATATAATACTGGAAAACTATTCTACAATCTGTAGACCTAAAGAAGCTAAGTAACAAGGAGGACCCTAGGGAGTATGCTTAATTCTCATTCAGAAGGGCAAATAGAATAAACACCAGAAGCAGTTGAAGGGAGGGAATAGGATTGTAGCTTACCATAAAAGTCCTCTTAAAGACTCTACCTCACAGGGAATTGAAGCAGATGCTGAGATTCACAGCCACATTTTGGGCAGAACCCAGGGAGTCTTATGGAAGAGTGGGAGGATAGAAGGGCCCAGAGTGGCAGGAGCTCTATAAGAAGACCAAAAGAACCAACATATCTGCACCCAAGGCTCCCTAGGGAGACGGATGCACCAACCAATGTCCACATATGGAGAAGACTTAGGCTCTGGCTCAGATATAGCTGATAGCCAATTCAGTCTCTATGTGTGTCTCTTAGTAAAGGGACCAGGGGATATCTCTGATATGGACTCTGTTGCTTATTCTTTTATCACTTCCCCTGGTGGGTGGCCTGGCCAGGCCATAGAGAAAGAGAAGGCATGCAGTCCTGATAATACTTGATATGCTGAGGTCAGTTGTTAGGTAGATAGGGCTCCCCTTTTCTGAGGACTAGAGGATAGCGGAAAAGAGGGAGTAATGGTGGAACCCTAGGAAGGGGGCTATGATCAGGATGTAAAGTGAATAAATTTTTAAAAACCATTTAAAAATTAATAACATAAAAATTAATTTAAAAAAAAACAGGAAAACCCTTGACATGACATGAAGAGACCAGTAACCTCCAGTGATGCAGTTGAGCTCTTACTGTGTTGGCCATCCACTGCTGGGCATTCAGCCTATCTTAAAGAGCAGTTTCCCCAGTGAGACACTCTTGGAGAAAACTAGATTTTCCCTTGAGAGTGGTTATCAATTGTAGCTAGCTTCTGGGTGAGAGATGGGGACATGTGCCCATTTCCTCTTTCGGCTCTCCGTCCCCATCTGATGTAAACACATGCAGGTCTTGTGCATGCTGCCACACTCCCTGTGAGCTCAAATGTGCATCAAACTTGTAGGTTTACAGGGCCTGTAGGCTTGTGGTCCTCCATTTCCTCTGGCTTTCAAACTCTATCAGCCTTCTCTTCGGCATGGCCCCCTGAGCTAAGAAGGTGGGGAGGGGGGTTAATAGAGCCGTCTGTTATAGGGCTGAATATACCAAGTTGTCTCACTCTCTGCATAATGTCTGACTGTAGGCCTCTTTACCTAATCTTATTTTCTGCTGGGGAAAGTGTCTATGATGATAATTGTGCACTTATCTATGAGCATAGAAGATTGTCACTAAGAGTCATTTTCTTGCTACAAGTTTTCTTTTGGGTACAACATTAGTATTTTTTTCCTGGATCCCTGAAATATCTAGTCTCAGGTTTTTGCTCACACAAGTATGGTTTCCATATCTCTGCATAATATCTGTGATATATAAATGTTAAATAGAGGTATTCACTGGTTGCATCTAGAGTTCCTTCATTATATTGCATGAAGGAGAGGGGCAGAATGTACATTGTTTATGAGTGAAAATTTCAAAGTCCTCAAAGTCTTATTCACATCATTCTCCTGTGCCTCAGTCTCAAGTATTATTATCACAGTGAAATATAACACAGTACTGGACTGAAAACTTGTCCTGAGCATCATTCCTTAGGGGTTTCAGTGTTTGCACTATGGAGATACTATGCAGTCTTTTGCAGCTTTAAAGAAGACAGATAAGTAATTCATACTTCATTCTCTCAAACAGCAACACATGCCACCTGTAAGAAACCATAAACACTTCATATCTAATGCTGAAGATAGAACAATCAGCAATGTATTTTTGCCAATGGCAAACATATCTATGTAGAAGCATAGAATACAAACCATGATTTAAAATCAGATTCACATGACACCAGAATACAGACATTTAGAAAGCAGTATGTATGGTCCTGTGCATATTCATACATAGTGAACACATAGCAGGTAAACTCACCTGTTACATAGGCTGGGAAATATCCAAGCTAACATTTGGAAAAACAGACACTAGTAATTGGTGGAAATGTGACTTATTATTTAATCAAAACTTCTGCACAGCACATTCCTATCTGAACTGTGCCGAAATCATTCAATGTAAAAAAAAATGTATGTAAACTGTGGTTTTCTTCAAAACCTGATGATCACACCAAGAGTTTCTTCTATGTGACATAAATCTCCCACAATTGAGATACATCCGCTCAAATTCTCCATATTCTCACTTTTAAAACATATTTTTGTTTTTAATTTTAAATCTTACATGTCCTCTTTTATTAAAATAGATTCTTCTCTTATAAAGTATATCCCAATTGCTCTTTCCCCTGCCTCAACTCCTTCCAGTTTCTCCCCACTCCCCTCCCATCCAAATACACCCCCTTTCTGCTGCTCATTAGAAAGAAAAAGATGCTTCTAAGAGACAGCAAAACATTAAAGAAAATACAATCAAATGAATCAAAAACCATCATATCAAAATAGGGCAAGCCAAAAGAAAAGATGGGTAAAATTCCCAAGAGAAATCAAAAGAGACACACTTGTTCACATATTGAGGAGCCCCATAAAATACTAAACTGAAAAGAAGTAATATGTTTAGAACAGGGCGGGTGGAGACCTGCGTACGCCCAGTGCTAGCTGCTTCAGTCTCATGTGAGCTTTGAGCAGTTGATTCAGAGGCCTTTGTTCTCCTGTGTCCTCCAGCCCCTCCGGCTCCCACGCTCTCTCTGCCTCCTCTTCTGCAGAGTTCCCTGAGCTCTGAGGAAAGGGAGAAATTGATGGAGACATCCCACTTAGAGCTGCGTGTTTTAAAGTCTGCATAATAACAGGCTTGGGTTTTTATATTTGTTCTCATTTGCTACAGAAGGATGCATCTCTGATGATGGCTGAATAAGGAACTGATCTAAGAGCAGAGCAGAATAACACTAGGAGCTTTTATATTGTTACTTTTATGTTGCTGGTTATATTTATTACTGATTTATCTTTTAGTGAAACTGTGGTTATTCCTAAATCAACTGTATACCCAAATCACCACACAGAGACTAGGATTTATTTAATTAACCTAGACCACCATGCTGGGCAATAGTTACTTCATCCTAAACCTCCAAGTCCACATAGCTCCCTCCCATTAGATTTCCCACATTATACTTGCTTTTTAGTCATATCTTAGATCCAGCTCATCTCTCCTGGTGTTTCTAGGTCCTCTCCTCTCAGATCTCTCTTTCCAAACCCTCCTCCCACTCGCTTCTTTCTCCTCCCTTTTGGACCAGGATGTCCCACCCTATTCTCTCCGGTTTTCAGCACTGGCTGTTTGTTTTATTGGCAATACAGAGAAGAAATGGTGGCATGTTTACACAAACTTGAGACAGGTGATGCTTAAAATAAGGATCACAATGCAATGTCCAAATTGAAACCAGACAGTGAGGCAGAGAAACCAGCATGTGAATGAACAAGGGTAGTAAGTTTTATATATTCCACAAGAATATTATAGCAACACTTTTATTTATGTATGTATTTACTTTTTATTTATTTATTTTAAATCAGCAGGACTTGATTTTAACCTAGATCTCTGGGCTATCTTGAGTAAAAGGAATTTTTATTGGCCTGTTTCACTGTTGTCTTGGAGGCTTACTGCCTCCTTCTGCTACCCTAGACCTAGCCCTGGAAGCTTCTAGCTTCCACACAATCTAACCTAAGCCTAGAGTGTTCTCAGTCTCTGAGACTTAGTGCTTAATGAATTCACCTTTTCTTCTTTCTGAGCTCATAGCTGGCTGGGTCAACTCAGCTTTTCTGGCTCACATAACTCTCCCAGCTAACTTATTCAGTCTAGCTTTTCTCCTAGCTTTTCATTTGCTATACTTGGCCTCAAACCAACTCCAGCTATCTTTTCTAATTTTCTGACTCCTTCCCAGTCTCTGGTTCATTCTGTCTTCACCTATGTCTAGCTTCTCTCTTTAAGACTCTTGCAGTAAAACAGCCTCTTCCCTCCCCATTCTCTGTTTCTCCCTTATGTAGATTCCCTTTCCTCTCTGTTATCATGAGATTTGGCTGTATCCTATTCTGCCAAATCTTTGATTCCTCGCTATTTCTGTCACTCAGTAAGACATCACTTTCAAACATGGGTGCATCTGCCTACAAATTAACTTTACTATCATTGTTTGGGATTAAAGGCATGGACCACGAAACCTGGACCCAATCTTTTCTTTTCCCGATACTTGCTCTATACCAGATCTACACTTTCTCTATACTAGCTTGCCTCTGTCTCCTGTATTAAAGGCATGTTGTGTTCCAGACAGACAATGCAGACCTAGAAGGTCCTTGGATGTGCTTTCTGGCTAGAACAGCCATGTTCTGAATTAAAATTCCTTTATAACTTCCCCCATTCTGTTTAAACTAAAAATTTTACACAGTTTAACTTTTAAAGTAGAAACAATTATCAGTCCCACAAATATAACAGTCCTGAATGTCCTTATGAAGATCCTCTCAGCCATTGATGAAATGATCCTCCATAATTGCTATCCTAATCATCTGTCTTTCAGCAACAGTCCATTTCAGCATCAAGGTTTTCTAGTCTGCCAGTCTGGTGAACTATTTGTCCCAGTTCAGTTGGTTTGTCAATTAAATTTTCTATACCCTTCACTCCTACCCTTTTTCTCCAGGGATATGAAATGAAGTTTTCCATTTTTTATTTAATTATTTTTATTTTTATTAATTACAGTTTATTCACTTTGTATCGCCCCAGTAGCTCCCTCCCTCCTCCCTTTCCAATCCCACCCTCCCTCTTCCCCACCCGTGTCCCTTTCCCAGTCCACTGATAAAGGAAGTCCTCCTCCCCTTCCCTCTGATCCTATTCTACCAGGTCTCATCAGCAGTGGCTACATTGTCTTCTTCTGTGTCCTGGTAAGGCTGCTTCCTCCTCAGGAGGAGGTGATCAAAGAGCAGGCCAATGAATTCCTGTCAGAGACAGTCCCTGTCCCCATTACTATGGAACCCACTTGGATACTGAACTGCCATGGGCTACATCTGCACAGGGGTTCCAGGCCATTTCCATGAGTGGTCCTTGGCTGGAGTGTCAGTCTCAGAAAAGAACCCTGTGCCCAGACTTTTTGAATCTGTTGCTCTCCTTGTGGAGTTCCTGTCCTCTCCAAGTCTTACTATCTCCCACTTCTTTCATAAGATTCCCTGCACTCTGCCCAAAGTTTGGCTGAGTCTCAGCAAATGCCTAGATACCCTGCAGGGTAGAGCCTTTCAGAGGCCCTCTGTCTTAGGCTTATGTCCTGTTCCCTGTTTTCTCCTTTCTCTAATGTCCATCCTCTTTGCCTTTCTGAATGGGGATTGAGCATCTTAGCCAGAGTCCTCCTTAAAGGGCTGGAAGACAGTTTTCCAAGCAAAGAAATTTTCCATTTTTAATGCAGAGAAAAATGCCTGCCTATATACATAAAATTGTCTTTTTGGAGGCTGACTATGATTCACTGTCTCACAGACTCCTGCTCTGGGCTACAAAGTCTCCCAAGACTCTCTGGGCCTCCAGCCAACCTGGAAGAACTGAATCTTCCTCTGGAGATGATCTCAAGTGAATATCTCCTCTGCAGCTTTCTGTCAGATGGCTCCTCTCCTTTGTGACACTTCTATTAGATGACCTCTGCTTATACAATTTTTCTGAGTGTTCTTTGTCAATCATGTTGGATTCTCTTACCAAAACTTTCTTTTATAATCTAGTCTCTGGGTTTTGGTTTCCAAGCTATGTTGACTACAGGTTCCATCTACTGGAGTAGGCCTTAAGTCAAATCAGGCACTGCTTGCCTATTTCCTCAAGTTTCCTCAAGTTCTATGCCCAAAGTATCTTTTAGGCAGGACAGACTGTAAGTCAAAAGTTTTGTGGCTAGGTTGGTGTTTAGTTTTCTATTTTCATAGACTGCAGAGAACCTTTCCATAGCAAAAGGACTAGAAAATAGGGTAAAGGTTCCATGTTCAATGTTTTTGTATGTGTTGATTTCAGCAATGGGGTCCCATTCGGAGCTGGCAGAGAGCAACCCATTTTAATAGCAATAGCCTGGGTTGTTTGAAGATTTCTATAAAATGTCCTTGTCCATCAACTCAATTGACTGCAACCCAGTCCCACTAGTGGGAGCCTGATTTGGTAATAATAGATGGCCAGTTGGAGCTCTTGTATCCCCCATCATTAAAAGATCTCATTAGGATTGCCTTCCCATATTTCAGGAAGTTTCAATTCTTGTAGGTTTGCATATCCTCCCTCAAATTCACCTCAATTCCAGTTGTCTCTTCCAGAATTCACTCCTTCTACCTTATCTCCCTTCATGGGCCTCACTTTATCTGCACTCCATTCCCCACAGGCTCACAGCCTACCTGTAAAATCTATCTTATTTCCCACTAACTGGAAGATCCATGTGCCTCCCTATTTTATTCTTCTACTCTAGGTATATAGCATTGTATATCCTTTATACTCTAGGTGTATAGGATTGTAGATTGATTATTAACTACTGAATAAATAATATCTACATATTAGTGAATATATACCATATTTATCTTTCTGGGTCTTGGTTAATTCACCAGTATGACTTTTTTTCTAGTTCCATCCATTTGCCTGAACATATCATGATGTCATCTTCTTAGCAGCTATGTAATACTCCATTGTATAAAGGTTCTACTTTTCCCCCAAATAAGATTGCCAATCCTGAAGTGTGGTGTTTGAAAGCCTCAGTGATTTTAGCCTAGTAGTCTGAATTACAAACTCTCAGGAAGACTGTCTTCATTCAGTCTAGAGGTCTTCCTCCTCCTTTTTCCACTTCCTGGTGATTTGGATTATAATGGCGCCACAGGTCCTATATTTTAATGTTTAGCCCACAATGATTAACTCTTTGGGAAGTGTTAGAAGAAATGGCCTTCTTAGATTATATGCTTCCTATTGAAACAGGTACATTACTGTATGGTGAGCTTTGAGGTTTAAGATGCCTTTACAGTTCAGTCTCTGTCTCTCTCTCTGTCTCCTCTCTCTCTCTCTCTCTCTCTCTCTCTCTCTCTCTCTCTCTCTCTCTCTCTCTCTCTCTCTCTCTCTCTCTCTCTCTCTCTCTCTCTGCCTGCCTGCCTATCTGTCTCTCCCTGCCCTCTCTCCCTGGTCCTATCCCCTTCCCTCCCCTCCCCTGCTCTCCTCTCCTCTGTCTTCTCTCTTCCTCTCCTTGGTCATAT